>LGSM01000621.1:0-17122 GCA_001314345.1 Phytophthora multivora | reverse complement strand
TTCACACCTGCGCCTGAGACTACTGCCCCTCCGACAGAGACTCCGCCACCGTACATCCCGCCAGTGGAAACTACGGTCCCACCGTACACCCCACCTGAGACGACGTCCCCGCCGTACGTGCAGACGAAGCCCCCGTACACCCCTGGTGAAACGGAGGAAACGCCGTTTACCACTGCTCCGCCGACGTTGTGGATTGACACGGACACACCTGAAACGGAACCCCCGACGACCGTGGTTTACACAGACACACCGGTGGTTTACACGCCTCCTCCAACCACCGAAGTTCCCGAGACCCAGTCCCAAAGCGAAGACTGCTCAAAGGACCAGGAAAGTGAAGCGGCTAGCGCTTCGACGGACGTACCAACCTACGAAACCAAGCCCCCTGTCGAGGCGCCCGAACCGGATACCGACGAGCCTGAGACTGAGACTGCTGAACCCGACACTACCGAGCCTCCGTACTACACGCCCGAGCCTGACACTTCCGAGCCGGAGACTGATACTGCTGAACCCGACACTACCGAGCCTCCTTACTACACGGCCGAACCGGATACCGACGAGCCTGAGACTGAGACTGCTGAACCCGACACTACCGAGCCTCCGTACTACACGCCCGAGCCTGACACTTCCGAGCCGGAGACTGATACTGCTGAACCCGACACTACCGAGCCTCCTTACTACACGTCTGACCCGGAGACTACCGATCCTGAGACCATGGATCCTGACATTATTGAGACACGAGGTCGCCTGCGCCGCAACTAAATGGGCAGGGCATGAACACCCAGCTTCTGTTTTCTTTTCTCTGTCGCTTGTTAGTAGTCTTAGGACGGCTAATACACATTCCATATCAACAATACTTACAAACGATGCTGGTCTTCAGTTTATTTCGCTGCTGTTCGAGCGGCATTGATCCATACACTTTCATTCCGAATGCAACGATTAATGCATATGGAAAAACTAAAGAAAAAGAAGAAGAAAAAAAAACAATACCTGAAGCGATTAAAGATACCTACAAGGTTACAGAGGAAACTCATACACTACGAACTCACTGTAAGACTGTTGCATCCAAGTTTAACTTTAACTTACCATCGTTTTCGATCACAAGGATGAACTTCGCGGTACTTTTCCTGCATTAAAAAAATGTGAGTCAGTGTTCACAGAAGCGAAGACTCGCACCGCTACTGTACGCCCTCCAAGCACTCAGCTGCGAACACTTCGATAAGACGCAAAACTTGCCGGCCTGGCCAATTACCACATCAACCAGACATTCACGCAAGAAGAAGTTTAGCAAAAGTTCTCACATTGTCTCGGACGGCTCTTTCCACCCTGTGCCAAATTGCGGAATGACCATCACTCCTGCAACTTCAAAAGTCAACCCAACTTCATCGATTCCGCACTCGACAAATTTGGAAAAATAAAACGAAATGCATCGAACCAGACAAATTGTATCCAGGATTAACAGTACCGGTAACGTGATTCGTGGCCTAGTTACTGTAGAACTTGAAGTAACACTTCTACAGTCAACAACAAACTTACTCGATAGCGACCTTTATTACATACCCGTATACCGATAGTCTGCACGATATGGTACTGTATCCGCCATAGCTGGGTGCTCCGAGTCTTCAACAACAGACACTGAAACCTCACTAGCCGAGGATCTCGACTGGATTTCAGTCGCCATAGTCGCCGACACGGCAGTAGGCGAGTATGACGCATAGAGATATGCTAGTGATTCCCGCGTCGTTAGCTGCTGGATCATTCGGAACTCGCACACGTATTTCCTCGCGATGGTCGCTACTCTCCAGTGGAAAATCCCAGTAGCTACAACCAGTAGGACGATAAAAACCGCTTTAGCTTGTCCTGCCGCACAATTCACAGTGCACGTGTCCGTGATTTCCGTGGGCAGCGCAATGAATACCATCCAGACGAGTAGCGCTAATTGAGCGTAATTAAGCGCGAGGAAGGCCAGTACATACGTCATATAGCCTTGTTCATGCGGTCGTTGACACGCAAGTAAGCCCACCGTACCCGTCAAGATACCCACAAGTGGAACTGTGTAGGCAGTCCACGCAAACCACACCCAGCAGGTCAAGGCGTAAATTAGAACCATCCACCCGCACAGCCACCGCACACGCTCGACGGTTGTCATCCCCACATCCGTATACATGGCCGCTAGCTGTCGGCAAATTCCTCCGCTAAACGGGGTCTCGTTTTCGGCCGACAGAAGGCGCACCCGCCTTCGTCCCTCCTCGAACGTCACTGCACTTCTTCTTGTCTGTCGGTCGCCTGGCAGCCGTCTGGGCTCGGGTCTCGGTACGACTGTGATACGCGGGAGTCTGTTGGTTTGGCTGGAAACCGGTTGCTGTGGACGCACAGGGGCAGCATCGACGGGGCTGTCGCTGAATAGCGAGTACACGTCCTGGACGCAAACGTCTTGAGCTTCTGTTGGAAGGGGGCTGGAATACACGTTCCCAGGCATTGCGTGACTTGGATCAACACTTGGTGAGCCCAATGTCGCCCTCGGGACATCCGTCGAGGTGTCGACAATGCCGGAAATGCGCGATCGGAGACTCTGCAAACGGATCCTATGGATACACTCAAGTAGTTTTCCCCCAATCAAAAGGTATCAACAGCTCAATCCAAGAGCGCAAAACGTCCATGCGCTAGACTTTCCTCGAACTGTATCGTTGCTTCAGCTTCACCTCGACAGTCGAGATTTATCGCTCTGTGTAGCGTTGCCGAGATATCAGGTAACGTAGTTACAACAAGATCGCAAGGTCTCATGACCGAGATCGTGCTGCTGCTGTTAATAAAACATCGCTGTCTTGCTAAAATAGATGCAGTGTGTTTTGACTGGGATGAGGCAGAACTGACAACGTAGACTTTTTTTTATTAATACACTGCATCTCATTTTTTTTTTTTACCATTCCGAAAAGCCCTTACCATGGTATAACTACACAGGACACCCCAGACTTCGAAGCCATGCAGATCATCAATCCGATCATTATTGTGTTCGTGTGCCTCCTGGCGGCCAGGCTGGCCCAGGTATCCGGCAAACCAAAGGACTTCATTCCCCCTGGCCACGGTTCCGGCAATGGCACTGATCACATCCAGACTGCTGCCAACTTCGACTCTGCTGGTGCCAAGATGGAGGTCTGCCCTACTGGTGACTGCCAGAACGGCAAGTTCATGCGTCTCACAGTTACCAGTTTGACCGAAATTGATTCAACTGGTACTGCGGTGACCGGCAAGGAAGCAACAGACTTCAACGCTGGCAATAGCGACTGGACGGACATCAAGACTACGCTCGTTGGCAACGTGAACGTGTCTTCTACTGCATTTTCATCCTCACTTACTGTTGGACAAACCACGGTAGCATTTACCCTTACGGCAAGCATTCCCCAAGCCAATTTGACCGTCACGTACGGTAGTCAGACACTCACCGTCCCTGCTGGAGCCCTCAAATTCGCGGTTGATATTGCTGACTGGCAGTTTGCTGGTGCAGACAACGGACTGGAGCTTCTTGTCAAGTTGGAAGCAAAAGGTCCGAAGGGCAAAGGACTGGACAAACCGACGAAAAAAGCGAAAGGTAGCGACACCAAAGCAAAGAAACTCGACCGTGTGCAGTTTGGAGATTCCATGTTCATGGACATTCCGACCTTTGCCCTAATTGACGACACTCGCGTCGAGACGGCACTCTTGAACTCTTCGGTGGTCGAAATCCATGGTGGAGTTGCGTTCAGATGGGTTTTCCCACATTTCACTAAAAAACTTCACTACGATCCCGTGCTCGGCGACGAAAGCGCCACTGCTAGTGGCACTAGCGGCAGTGGAAGTACGTCGTCATCTGGCAGCACTACGTCGGAAACTACTGGGTCGTCGGCATCGAAGCAGTCGCTCTCGTGCTATGCGCTTGTGGGTTTGACTGCACTCGTATTTGGTTTGTTCTAGGCCGCAATGGACAAACTGATCTGAAGTCTCTTGCGTACTCGTTACACAAGCAAAAAACTACAATTTGCAGTACAAATTGCCTAACTGAATAATTAATTGAAAAAAAAGTAATACGGGGGGGGGGAGTTCCATGAATTGCTATTTTTTAATGGTATAATGGACTGCTGGACGACTACCTTATTATGACCGGTCAATATATTTCTTAGCCTTCTCAAGCGTTTCGTGCTGGACGATGCTCTCTGAGTTTCTCGTCTTCACGAGGACTTCACTGAAGTCTTCAGCGTAAAAGTAACCCACGTGCGTGCGGCTGCGCTACGCCGATCTTGTCCACCAAGTCCGGCTGTGCACTGGAGACGGACCGAGGAGCTCACGTCGCATACTGCCGCCGCGTAATTCAACAAGAAATTACAAAGAGGCATCGACAGAAGCGATGGTCCGCCCACTGGTCTTCAACCTTTGCTATCTGTTCGAATACCATGTACTCTTGATGTGCACAAGCTTCAACTGGAGCTGGCTAACAGTTAGACAAACTGCATCGTGTTCTTGCTCGAAATACAAGTGCTCGTGCCACCGGTCGGTTGCTCGAGCCTACATTGATGGGCCCGGCTCTAAACGCCTATAACAACGAAGTGGTGACAAGTTGCAGTGCGCTGCCTTCCAGCGTTTCTCAGAGTAAGCAAGATCCACGCGCCTGCTTCGCCGACGATGGCTCGACAACCGCCAAACCGATTCGATTCTTTGAGTGACAGTGAGTAGGTTTTTCTTTGACTTATAAAGGTGTGAATCATAAAATAACCCACATGGCGGGCGGAACAAGTTACATGTATACTACTGTACAGTACAACCTTGTTGAGCTTTTCCCGCCATCCTGCTTGGTTACAGTATCACGGCGTTTTGACGACACTGGTACCACCAAGACCCTGACCCTATCACACATCTTACTCCTCTCGACTCTTTTCAATAAAATGTCCCAACAAAAAGTGGTCTGGTAATCGGCCAAGCGAGCGAGACTTTTGCTTTCCTTACACTCTTCAAGAGTTTCTTGGTTGCAGGTGCCAAAGCTCGCAATATCAAAGACGCGTTCATCTTGGTCCGCTGTTGAGACGGCCGTGCTTAGTAGCGAAACGATTGAGCTTTTCAATCGTAATCGCCCGTGAATTAATCAGTACCGCCAGCTGTTACTACTGAGACGGTTCAGATCAGGCCGCCAAGCGGAGGCCGCGAATCGCCGATAGCGGTGTGACCAAGTGACCAAATGTGCCGTATTAGCCTGTAATCTACAGATTATACAGGTTCAGTGTTTTTGCTACGTGGAGCTCCTACCATCAGACTTGCCTTCGGAATACTAGTAGTACATGTACTTCGAGAGAGCCTTTGGCAACCGGCCGTGCGCCTGTAAAGTTATCCCGATAGTGACCGAGCATATAAAAGTCGACTTAATACCCCTACCCTATCCAACTCTGACCATCACTCACCCGCTAAAAATGAGTGCAATCTCGTTTTAACCTACGTATTACTCAAAACATACCCCTTGATGATTGGTCAAAACATAAAACGATGATTAAATCTGTGCGTCCCGTTTCAAGTTGAGAGCGGTACAAAATTGAGAGCGGGATGACCGCTCCATCACCTACCGTCCGCATTAGCAAATTGTCCGTCTCCATCACAAGTTTACAGTAGTGTGCCCCATGGCCGACCGCGCGTCCAATCCTGACGCGCTCGAGCAGGCCGCCGCCGTGCTGCGCCACCGCCTGTTCCCGCGGGCCATGGCCTGGAATGTCCACCACCAAACGGCAGGCCCCACGGCCGAAGAGATCGTCTTGGCGGCCACCCAAGTGCTGGAGCAACAGCAGCAGCAACACCGAGTGGACCCCATGGACGTGGCCAGGTCGTTCCCGCTCTTGCAAGCCTCCGTAGCCCCTCGAGGCGAAGACGAAAGCTTCCAAAGGGCTCTGGCCGATGCTGAGAGGAGACCTAGAGCCGTCACTCCACCGCCTATTAGGCGAACGGCATCCGTCACTGACGGAGATGACAGGGAGCGGCTTTTCCGAACAATGGGCAAGTTCTTGGGCGGTTCTGCAGGCCCGGACACGTACACTCGGGTACAGGCTTCTACTCAACAGCCACACGTGTACTACCAGCCTCCACCGCCGCTTCCTATTCGCCGTCCGCATGGTGGTATGCCGTCTCCGGAACGGATGACGGCCGAGCAACAAGCAGCTTTCCAAGCCATGAAGATCTCCAGCTACGCAGAGGAGGAGCACAAGAGCTGGAACACTCAGAGTCAAGTTGTCGGAGGGCTCAGGACGCCACCGCTTGCGGTTTCTCCAACTCCGCCCGGAATTCACCAGATTCAACTCCGATCACCACCGAGTGCCACTAGTGGCAAGAAGAGAACACGAGGGTCCACGCCCGAGTCCACTCGAACCGGATCTACTGCTGTGGGTAAAGATGAGATCGCACCATCGCTGGCACGTGCCCTGCTTACGGGCTGTGGCGCAAAGCAGTGCTCATTCGAAGGATGCAAGAAAATTGCTGTTAGTAAAGGTCTGTGCCGCGGCCACGGAGGCGGCCGAAGGTGTCAACACTCTGGCTGTACCAAGTGCGCTCAGAGTCGTAGTCCGTTCTGCTGGGCTCACGGAGGAGGCAAGCGCTGCGAGGCGCCCAACTGCCGTCGTAGTCGCAAGACCAAGCGTTTCTGTGTGGACCATGTGGAGATGGAGGATACTGTCCCGGAATCGGAAAACGTCCCCAAGCCTGCACTCTCCAGAGCGGCGAAGACTAAATCAACTGCTTCCAGCGGCAAAACGTCGTCGAGCTCGTACGCGAGCGCTGATTCGGATGACAGCGTCGGCAGACAGTCCACGATCTCCTGTGACAGCAACTTCTCGGCTGTTCACAACAAAGAGAACAAACGGATGCCTCCAGCTGAGTGTGCCGTCCGCGAGAAGTACGTTCAGTACCACCAATACGCCGGGGAAGTGTCTGGAAATCCTCCCCCGTCCCTACAGCTGCCCAGCCTAAATGAAGCGCTGCTCCGGACGGTACCTACTCAACAGTCTTCCGAGGCAATGTGGTCATCAAATAGGACCCCATCGCCTCCAGCGCCCCACTCCTCACAGTATAAGAGTGAGTACCGATCCTGGCCAGCAAACTAAAGTAGTGTTAAAATAATTATAATTTCATATTTGTAAAGCAACGTTAAGCTGACCTGCTTAAGATTATTATAAAAAAACTTTACTCGTCCACATATCGGCTGTAGATCTGATGATGGAGCACAGGGAAACTTGGAAGTGACAGTGAGGCAGCACTGAGTGCTTGGCCTAGACTAGGCAGCATTTGGCGTGAGGAATGTCGGTGGGTTCGTGTAGGAACTGGAACGTATCGACTTCGACGGGTCCGCGATACTCGGAGGTTTTTACCTGGTGAAGACGCTTGAGCGTTCTCCGTCTCGAGATGCATGTGGGCAACACAGAAATGCTTGGTCTTCCGCGATCTCATACACGTGTCGACGTCGCAACGCTGGCCTCCGCCGTGCGCCCAGCAGAACGTGCTTCGACTCTGGGCACTTTTCGTGCATCCGCCTGCGAAATGACACCGACGTCCACCTCCATGTCCACGACACAACCCTTTGCTGACGGACATTTTGGTGCAATCAGGGAATAGGCAACGCTTCTGGACACTTTGGCACGAAGCAGACAACGGCACACTTTGAGCGTAGCGTTCCAGAATTGACGAACTTCGAGGCTGGTTATCGTTTCTAGTCATCATGAGAGCTACTGAAGTAGAGAGGACTCGACTTTGACCATTGAGTTGATCTCGAACTACGTGCCGGTCACCTAAATCTCGCTGGAACCAAGTCCGGGCACTTGTTGTAACGACAACAGTCGGTTCAAGATAGAATTCACCTTGATCAAGTCGAGATTTCGGAGCGGAAGGCTCGTAAAAGCGATTGAGCTGCTGGGGTTGCAGGTCCATAGCGACAACGGAAGTTGGGGAAACAGTCAAACACACGCTGCCAGCAAATTGACGAGTGTCTCAGCCGAGCCGTAGACTAACGTAGAAATTCCGCCAAGCTGTGCTAACACGACTGCAACAGCAATTGCATTTATAGGCAGGCGCTGGAGTCGTTTTGTGTCCGTTATTTGCCGTTGGGCGGAAAAGCGTAAGCGTTAGAAGCCTTTCGGGTGCCAATTCTGAGGCGTTAGAAGCCTGTCGAGTTTGGAGGAGCTCTTCGTCGTCGACCCAGTGACCAAAATCTCATCTAGTGCTAAGATAGCGCTTTGGAGGAGCTCTTCGTCGTTGGTCCAAAGTCTCATCTGTAGTGCTAAGATAGCACTTTGGAGGAGCTCTTCCTCCAATGACCAAAGTCTCATCTGTAGTGCTGGATTGAATGGTGGGTGAAGCCGTTGTAACTTCACACTGAGGTGCCTCCTATTAATTATTTGAAACCGGAAACGTACCATGCAGCTTTTCGCTTTTAGTAGAACTCCAGTGGCTCGTATCAGCTCTTATTATCTGAAACGCCCATGGGATGCATCGTGTTCTGGCTGTTCTACAAACAGGTGACTTTGGCTTATCGTTAATAATCCACATCGGGTCCTAACAATAACGTACGTGTCTCGTTTTCTACATGTAGTACGCTTATCTAGTGGGTAAGTTGCCATCAACTTCAAGTATTACCTAGTACTCTACAAGTATGCACTAATACTCCAAAACCGCAACAGATTTGGCTTTTGAGTGATAGCGTTGATAGGAACCTTTCTTTAAATGAAACAATTTTTTGAAAAATGCCCGTTGGATCACGTACAGCTCATAAGACTTTACGCACGTGTCGTAAGTCCACTTGTAGACACAAAGCAACTCACCCCATCTCACCAACGCTGTTTAAACTCCGAAACCCATTCGCATCAGGTCCAAAAAGCCATTTTGTCGTCAACAATGGTAAGAATCGAGAGAAAATAGTATTTCAAAAGAACAGTTTCGAGCTCAATTTTAGCACATTCGTTAAAAAAAATCTATTTTTTGCTTGGTAGTTTTCCTTCTAAAAACTCCCAAAGTTTTCACAAAATGACGTTGCTCGGACTTCGAACCGACCAAATCGACCCGGAGTCATCGGATGACGCATACTGCGACGATCTTGGGCGCGAAGGATGGATCAAGTTTTGCATCTCCATCACAATTTCTGCGGCCGTGGGTCGATTTCGAGGATCTCGCTGCAAGCAGGCATCCGCTAGGGCCAGTATCTCCTCAGGGCAGTCAGGAGAAAAGTCGGGTCGGATTCGTCCAGCAGCGACTTGACTCAGAATCTCCGCCTCCTGTATTTTACCACGGGCTTCACTCGGGTGCTTGTCGTTCCAGAAGGGATAGTCATCCGTGTCGATTTCAGACAGGACGACGCCAAACGAGTAAATGTCCGCTCGCTCGTCGTAGTCATGACCGAGGAGAATCTCCGGTGCGATCCAGAAAGAAGTACCGACGCCTGCGGTCATGTGCGTTTCGATGGCGTAGCGCATCCTAGAAATGCCGAAATCGCTCAATTTCGCCTCCAAATACATGTTCAATAGCACATTTTTCGACTTGAGGTCTCGATGAATCACTGGAGGATGCAGGGAGTGTAAGTACGCTAGAGCCTCAGCGATGTGTAAAACGATTGGGGCCTTGTGCGTCCCCCACGACAAGGGAGAATCTCGTTCCTTGAATGTATACAAAACTTCTCGAAGATCTCCATTGTCCATGAACTCGGTCACTGCTGAAAGATGCCGTAAAGTATCCCATGCCACGCCGATGAACTCTACAATCCTCGGGTGGTAAAGTACAGCCATGAGGATGATTTCCTTGAGAAAAATCTCTATATCCGATACGTCCCCTCTGCGGTCTGGACGAATCTTCTTGATGGCAACTCGACGGCCTCGGTATTCGCCAGTGAAAACCAAGCCAAAGCCACCTTTGCTGATGCATTTCCCCAGTTTCAGCTGCCTGTACTCGATCCGATTGGTCACGACCACAGGGTCATTCAGCAGGACAGGATCGACTTCTTGTCTCGTTTCATCCAAGTGGGATGCTCGGGTTGAGTCAAGTTTCGAGGACGAGGATGATCGATTTAGAGGCGATGGATGGTACTTCATCCACACAAAAATGACAAGTAACACAAGTGCTACAGCTCCTGTTGCGATAGCAACGTAGACCAATGCACTGGAAGCACTTGATGAATCTACAAGTAGAGAAATAAAAACGTGGATAAGCGGTGGAAAAAAAAATTAAGAGAAAAATCATACCTTCAGTCACATGGGAATCGTTGAGCACACAGAAAGTAACTCCGTGTGCGTTCTGCCAGCTTCCGTCTGTACAAGTAGCCGATTCTTCTGGCTGATCCGACTCGTAAGCTCGTAAGGCTGAGATGGAGTTAAATACTGCAGCGCTGATGTTGAAGTCCGTGATGTTGTTTTCACGAATGTACCTGCAGACAAGAATACTTAGCACTTCGAAGTATAACCGATGCGAATTGATGACGTTGGTAGCTCACAGTTCGCTGAGGTCGTCGAGGTTGAAGACAACTTCAGGGAAAGTCGTCAACTGGTTTCCGGTGAGATTCCTGTCAAGCAAAACGTTAGTTTCCACTACAAAATCAACTGTGGAGAGTAGAAATTTCATACAAAACTTGGACAGCACAGAACTGGGTGGTACAAGTCTTGCTGATGGTGTTGCCGGCGTATGGTTTAGCAAGGTTGTTTCCGGATAAATCACTACATGCAACGATATCGAGTTAGCCATGCTAAAAAAAATACTACGTAGTACATCATCACATACAGATATTGGACAGTTTTGAGACCTTGAAAAAAATCAAAGCCGAATTTCTCCAGTCCACAGCGGCGCATCGTTCTGTAATTAAAAAAAAAAACGAGTCAGTAACAAACTAAAACAACTCCAAACCGATTCCTATGACTTACAAATTGAGAGTGGTCGATGGGAAGAAGTACCCAGTATTAAGTACGATGGATGACATGGCGATATTTTCAAGTCGTCTGGATGGCAGCACGAGTTAAAACAATAAATCACTAGCTAAAACGCTTCCAACTTCCTTACACTGCTGTGATGGAGGTGGCTTCGCTAATGCTGTCCGCGTTCACAGCGACGGGGACATTTGACCCAGGAAGAGCGATATCTTGCGGTACAAAGGCGATCGGCTGGAGCTCGTCTCCAACGCCTGTAATTGATCTGCAACAAAAGCTAAACGTTAGCTCCCACCTAATTTCAAGTTTGTTAAAACCTTACAAAGAGACCAGTGTCCGGGGCACCAAGAGCGTCCGAATTGTGTCAATAGACAGCACATCCGTCGCGTTGAGTGTAAGCGGGAAAGCGCTTTCCCTGGTCTTTTTCGTCACGAAAAACTCCCATTTATCCGTACTATTGTAGTCCGACAAGCACGTGCACGACCCATTCAGCGCTGTGAAGATAGACGGACATCCGTTATTCGGTAGCTCTTCTGTCGTTCGGGTTTGTAGAGATGGCACTCCTTTCCCACAGATAATATCGCCCCCCGTGATATTGGAGAGCTTCGAGTTCACACCCACTGCCAAGTACGTCAAATTATCAATCGAGTTGGTCTCAAACCAGTCTTGGGCCAAAATTTCCGCTGCGGTAGTGCCTCCTGCGTCGAATGCTTCCACCTTTGAACCTGATGAAGAACTTACACTGGAAGAAGACGAACTCTGTGCTGCTGCCATCCACGACTGAACGAGAAGCACCCAGGTACACACCCAGCCGGAACGAACCCGTTCGCCTGCCATTGGTGAAAAGCAGCAATGAGAGAATGCCCACTTTGGCTAATGGACCTATCAACTACCGTCCGGATCTGAGGCTGTTTTCCGCGTGAGTATCCCGTTGCTACATCCGCAAAACGTGTATCCCCAGCCAGAGAGCGTCTCGGTCTCCCGCTGGACGGATTGGAGAGAGGAGGTGGGATACGGGATACCCCCACCTGGCTTTTCGAAAACTTAAAATGCAATAATTTGCTATATATATATTTTAAAAAATAATTCTAGGTTCAATATGTTACTCAAATACAAACACTAAGGTATCTGAAAATTATTCTTTCGCGCACTTATTTAATTGTTTTGGTTTTCAATTTTTATCAATAAATTAATGTTTTTCAGGAACCAAAAAAGCACAGAAAATGTTTCCTGTATTCTCTATAGCACAAATGCAACGTCTATTATCTAGCTGGCGGTCCATCCCGGACCCGAGGCGAAAGAAGGCGACGAGTTCGAAGAGCTTGTTTGCATACTCGACCGAAGCAACTCCTGCAGTGTCTCGACGATGGCTGCAGCAGTCGGTCGGTCCTCTGGTTTCTTCTGTAGACAACTCTCCGCCAGCAACATGATCCCAGCGGGGCAGTTGGACGAGAACTGCGGGCGTTTGTTACCTGTCGCGACCTGTCGTAAGATATCTGCTTCCTGTAATTTACCACGCGGGCCGTCACGGTTCGCGTCGTTCCAGAACGGGTAGTCATCCGTGTCGATTTCCGATAAAACCACTCCGAACGAGTAGATGTCGGCCTGTTCATTGTAATCCCGACCGAGCAGGACTTCAGGCGCGATCCAGAAGGACGTACCGATGCCCGCAGTCATCGCGTGGGTCTGTACCGTGTACTGTGTCCGGGAGACGCCGAAATCCGTCAATTTCGCCTCCAAATGCATGTTCAGTAGCACGTTCTTCGACTTCAAGTCGCGGTGAATCACCTTGGGCGTATGTGAGTGGAGGTACTGCATGGCTTCGGCAATATGCAGCGAGATCGTCGTCTTGTGGTTCCTCCAGGACAAGGGACTGCCTTGACGCTTAAAACTTCGTAAAACGTGCCGTAAATCGCCACCAGGCATGAATTCGGACACGGCCGAAATGTGCTTGAGGTTATCCCAAGCCACACCAATGAACTCGACGATTCTCGGGTGATGAAGCTCGCCCATTAGAATAATTTCCTTCAGGAACGCCTTGACGTCTCTCGGGTCCTGACTACGATCAGGTCGGATCTTCTTTACCGCCACTTGTCGACCTTTGTACTCGCCCACAAACACCAAGCCGAAGCCGCCTTTACTCAGACATTTCCCCAGTTTAATCTCCTTGTAGTCGATACGGTTGGTGATAATGATCGGGTCCACAAGAAGCGCTTCTGTACTGCTCTTTTCCGACCCGAGATTGATGGTCTCGTTCCCACTTCTGGCGAGGTAGTAGCTAGAAGGAGAAGACGCTGGAGAGGCTGAAAACTCCTGACGACGGGAGCGAGCTCGTTGCCAAAGCAGAAGAACCACAATAGCAACAACGAGACAGCCACCGATGATCCCTACGTACAGGATGTACTGAGGGCAAGAGCCTGATTTTGACTCTACTTGGACAAGTAGAGTGTTAGGTTTTAGTAGACGATTTAGGAACTTTTTGATGGCCGTACCTGGAATTACCACAGTTTCGTTGGCTACACAAAATTTCGAGTTGTGAGCAGTCTGCCAAGTTCCATCAGGGCACGTAGAGGTGACGTCAGGCTGGTCAGACTCGAAAGCTGCTAGGCTCTTGATGACGTTGAACGTTGCGTTGGTGATGTTAAAGTCGGTGATGTCGTTGTGTGCGATGTACCTGGACAAAATTCAGATTGTCAAAATGTGTATGAAATACCAATTCTGACAATAAAACTTACAGCTCCTCCAAAGTTTCAATGTTAAAAACCACCGAAGGGAACGCCGTCAGACTGTTGTTAGTGAGGTTTCTACCGATAAACACATGAGTTAGCCCCAACTTGACGCAACACTGTGGAAGTTCGCTACTCACAAACTTTTCAGGGTGCAAAATTGATTGGTACACGAGCTTTGAGACGTTGAGCCAGCGTAAGGTACAGTCAGCGAGTTGGAAGATAAATCCCTGGCAAGGATCAAACATTTGTCAGCCTCTTGAAATTGATTGCGGCTTGGTTCTTATGTACGTACAAATGCTGCAAGTTGGTGACTCCATCGAAGAAGTGAAACCCGAATCCGAACAAGTTGCAGTTCCGTAGCGTTCTGCAACATTTATAACGGGGTTAGCCGATAGTTCTAGCGTTTCTTTGCTGGAACTCACTTACAGGTTGGTCGTTGTCGACGGAAGGAAAGACGATGCTGCAAGGGTAATTGAGAACATGTTGATGTTGATGATTTCCCTGCACACAAAAGGAAAAATGTTTAGAACCGCACAATTCTCGCAATATTTCGCTTCTACTTACACTGCGGAGACGGATATCGAGTCGTTGGGGGTGATGGCGATCGGTAATGTGGTTCCTGGAATACGACGGTCCTCTGGTGCGAACTGGATGTCCTGAGGCACGTCACCCTCTCCGATAATACGCCTGTACAAAGTAAAGTCACAACAGTTAGCTCCGGAATAAAATTAAAAAAAAACTAAAACTACTTACAGAGTTGCAAGAGTTGGTGGCACTAGCAATGTTCGGATCGCGTCGACTGGTAGCACATCCATCGACGTAAGATTTGTTGGATATTCACTGTCCACATCTCGCTTGGTCACTCGGAACTCCCACGTATCAGTGCCGTTATATCCTGAATCGAGGCATGTGCAGGACGCATCAATTGCCGTAAAGATGTCTGGACAGTTAAAGTTCGGGAGTTCGTCGACTGTAAGGCGCTGTAGAGACGGAGCTCCATTGCAAATAACGTCACTGGCAGTCAAGTTTTTTAAGTTGGAGTCGACATCAACCGCCAATTGCGTCACATTCTCCCAGAAGTTCTGTGTGAACCATTCCTGCGCCAACTCCTCGGCCACCGTAGGGATAAACCCCACTTCTGAACCGGTTTCGGACGACCATGCTGACCCGGAAGACTCCTGGGCGACGCTCACCGTGATCGCCCTATAGATAAACGTCAAAGAAGCCAACACCGACAGCATTCTCGGTGGGGACTTCTATCGAGACGAGTTGTAGACTGCTGGGCAGCAAAAAGTAGGCGCCACGGGGAAACGGCTCTGCCGTTGACATGTTAAAGTATACAGGTAAAAGGTAGAGAGAGCACAAGCTGGGCCTGGTAAACCAAATGGCTCATTTCCTCCACGGCGGATGTTGAGGACTCAAGTGCTTGCCTTTGTAAGTGCGACAACGCTCTCTTGTCCCCGAGCCACAAGGAATTCCCTATTCGCACCCCACCTGATGGCGAGCAGCGACAGTTAAAGAGTTATTCTTACATCTAAAGTGCACATACCGGTACGCTCTAAAGATGGCAGCCACTTCAGTATCACGATCAGATAGCTTCAGTGTCACGATCAAAAAGCACGCTAAGTCCCTCCGAGAATTGTGTGTGTAATAGGAAATTTAACTCAGGCAAAGAAAATATCATGTCACTTCGTCAATTTTACGAAACTTTATATGAACGCGTAAGTGTCGACCACCAAGCTATGGCATGCACCTATGTTCGCTACATCATGAGAAATTATCGCTGTCGCATGCTGACCAGCGCATATGCTTGTTGGGAACAAGTTGCCGAATATCATGATTCGACTTGTGAAAATTCAACTCGTGATCGCCAAAACTTGAAGTGTAAAACGTAGTATCAAAAATGGTATTCCACAAATCTACAATCTACTGGAGACTGATAACCTTACGTCCCTTCAGCGGCATCACTGGACGAGCGTTCTTACCGTTGTCCGTAGCGGGAAGTTTCTGCAGTTGAGTCTGGAGACGCTTGAAGTCCTTGGGCGACACCGAAACGGGCTTCTGGACCACCCACCAGTCCACAATTTCGTCACAACCAGGCGTTGTGAGGCTACCCGGGTAGTTGTAGAGGCGGTTAGCGTTGGCGTTCACCAGCTTGGAGTACGATCCGAGACTTATCACCTCCCCCTTCGACGCACTGACGTTATCCATGCCATCTAAGACGGACACCATAAACGGATCCGTTCTACCGTTCACGACCTGAAGGAACACCCCCACTACCATAAGCGCAGATCCGGCTGCGTTACTGTGCACGAAGTGGACTTCGCCATCCAGCGACTTTCCATTCAGAGTGTGTTCTGACGGTGCGTGTAAGTGAAATTGCGCCATTTTGTACGAAGCGCCATTTGCCTTCGCGTTGCAAGAGCCTGTCAGTGTTAAGTCAAGTTAGTGCGGATCGAACCTACAGGTTTGTACAACCAGCACTTACCACCAACTGCGCTTGCCTTGAAGGAGTCCGCAGTCTGCGTGAGGTTGAAATCGGCACACTCACCGGTGAATGCCAGTGAACGCCTAGCTCCAGTCCCTCCAGTCGTAGTGGTGATGTCAATGGGCGACTGACGGGATCCTCCACATGTGGGGTACTGCTTCGCCCACTGCGTTGGACCAGCCATAGAGGCGCCATTTTTCTTGTACCCCCAGGGTGCACCACCACTAGCATCTGCGGAAACAGTGCTTGTAAGTGCGCAAGCGGCCATTAGAGCTGAAATGGCGTTGAAGAACTTCATTCTGGTGGTTGGTGATGAGTTGGAAGCAAATTGGAAAATGACTTAGGCGAATAAAGTTGATCGGAGTGGCGGATGAATTGCCTCAGTCGATCTTTGGTCCACCAGTACCGGTACATGTTTGGTAGGGATGGTGGGCATGTGCTGTGGTTGTCACAGCGTCATAACAGCAGCTAAAACTATATTTTTTCTGGTGGAAAAGATTTAGCCATCTGCCTTTTGCTTGGTGGACAACACGGAGGGACCACGAAAGCCCCTCAAATCCCTTTGGAAATGCCCGATCACGTGGTTGATGCAAGTATTCTCGTTCGTGAAGTAATTCGCGACGTCAGTTCACATGTTTATTTCATTTTTCGGATATGTTAAAGTATAATATGATACTGGCTGGTTCCGGATTCGACACTATTCCAGATTCGATACTGCGAGCCAGAAAAACGAGTTGGAATGAACTCCCGTTCCATCCAAAGCTAATACCTCTCGTCTCCTGCCTGCCCCTCGCTTATTCGTTGTCTCATCAACGCCGGAATGGAGTCAAATGGCGTAAGCACCGTTTTTGGATCTACACGAACTTCATTGCCTTCTTTTTACTGTTAGCCCCTAAATGCTGTTCAGATTCAAGTGAGCTCCAATGTTCAAGAGCGTAGTAGGATTGCTACTGATGACGGTGCGTCCGTTCAGCGGCATCACCGGGCGAGCGTTCTTGCCGTTG
>LGSM01000620.1:0-16657 GCA_001314345.1 Phytophthora multivora | reverse complement strand
ATAGTTAAACCAAGTATAATTAGCGACAAGTTGAGGGGTGACAAGTAATATGAAATGGAGTGGTACCGCAGCATCTCCTCTGGATTTGTTTTCGGTGAAGCCTGAGTCGGGCCCTGACACTGTTAGTCCGACTGACTCAGCCAGCGGGAAGTTCGCCAGGCACTAACCCACCGACGGCCGTCGATCACTGACGCAATTTGGCTGGGGTTTTGGAAGCTTTTTCAGTAAACTTACGATTATGAATTGTCCAAAAACCAAGCAATATTTTTTTTTTACCAAAGTAAGAAAATACTGCACTTTTGTTTTGGTATCAAACCTGAAATAGTCATATACTGTACTATGTGTACTTGTTTAGGCCTCGCGTGATTGATTCATACGATAATGCGTAGCGGCGTTCGAGCTCATGGTTAGTTGTGCGACTCTAGCTTATCAATTACAACTCACCGCACCTCGCCCGTGTTGCCTAGGACAGCTACGTGGAATATGCTACAGCAACACTCATGTAGGGACATAACCATCTACTTCGTCAACCGCCACTTACTTCCTGGCCCACTTACCACTTTTGCAAAGAATTGCCGGTCGCTGCTAGAACGACGTTGTACTGCAAATGCCCCAACGCCACCTCCTTGTCGAACTTTGGCAAAACTACGAAAAACATTGCAACTATAGGCCATGCCACCAAAATAATTCTATCATCGTTTCATTTTGTCTACCTGCCTTTCCAAACGGCGGTACGACCTGCGGACGATGTTGGCGAGTAGCTCGCCACTGATAGGCGCTACCAGGTGCGATATACACTCCGGCGCGGTGGTGGTGGGTGTGAAGGCGACGGTTGTGAAGGTAAGGTGGTGAAGCAGCACATTGACGTAGCGCGAACAGCGCACCTCAAGCGTTGATAGACCATGACATGTAGCCTATGCCATTGACAAAGAATTCAAGGTAGCCGAACAGTGCAGTGTAGTTGCCCAAACAGGGGTTCGAGGTCGCGTTGTCCCCCACTCCCAATGCCACCTCGCCCGAGTGTATACCGCACCTGGTAGCGCCTATCCCTGGCACGGTACTCGCCAACAGCGTCCTCCACACCCACCGCTTTCACGCCCACCGTCGTCTCGATCAAGTTAACACCGATCGGGTATCTCCAATGACCTCTAGCAACGTCATGTCAGCTTCAAATGCACTCCGTACTTGATATTTAGCCAATAAGATCCTCGTATTTGCTCTGTTAGAGGTCCACATGGACCTCACGGAGGCCTGATAGCTAAAGGGTTAAAGGGTTAAATCGGACAAAATTACCTGTACAAAGTAAACTATTAACCCTGTGTGTGGGCCACACCTCCAAAACACCGGCTTGTTTAGGAAGAGATGTGGTTCACGTAATGTTGTGTATAAATACCGGTATTTATATCGACATTACGTCACGAAATTTACGTGAACCACATCTCTGTGTTGTAATAACTTACAAAATGCTGATTGATGTGCAAATATCAAAATACTGTTCAACTTGTAACGGCGGTTTTTCTGAACGTCAACGTCAACGTCATTGCGCTTTCTACGATGCCATCCTCAGCAGCCCCCGACGCTGTAGAAGACGCCTTACTGCGCGGGGAATGGACGCAGGCGCTCAGCGAGAGTCGTAACATGCTTGCTACGCGTGTTTTGCAGGTCCCACCATCTAAAACATTCTACAGGATCTCCCATATCATTGCTAATATCCGTCTATAGGTTCAACAGGAAGCAGCAACCATGACCACAGACGAGTGAGTCGCCATTGCCTACGTATAAATACATAGTACCGAACTAACAGGATGTATCCTGTGGTTTTAGGGAGCGGATGCTGTCTGTGTATCTGCAGGCGGTGTTCGAATTGGACCTCGACGATGAAGTCGAGACGGCAATGACCATCATTCAGGCTTTTACACCACTTCCAAGTGGCGTCGCTATCCAATGGAGCAACTTTCTGGTGGCTATGAACCGCCGACCATTGGCCACACAAGCACTGGAAGTGTTACTGAGCTCGTATGGAGAAAAGAGCTACAGTGTCGAGCAATACGTCAAGTCCGCAGAGGTTTTAGCGCTGCAGTTGCTATTAGTGGATGAAGGGATCGATGCTGCACGAAAATTCGTGACTGCAGACCCTGTACTGGACGATACTGCGAAGTTGGTACGAGAAGAAGGGTTATTGAAGCTTTGGAGAAGATACTAACGAGGTTTTGGTGTTTCTTGTGTAGCTACTGCTTCAAAAGATTCAAGCGACAGATTTGGCTGCTAAAGAGACCAGCAAGTCTGTTGAGCAAGCTTCAGTGGGTCATATAACACCAAACCGGTCGAAAGGTGCTGTCCAGGGTGCACATGACACGCCGTCAACATTATTATCGACTGGATTTACTGGGGCTCAGCCGCATGATGCGGAACAGGACGATGACTCCAGTTGCTACGTTGTAATCGGCGGTACAGCCATCGCTTTAGCTGTTGTGGCGGCAGGAGCACTGCGGTACCGTGAGAAGATTCACGAGGCCGTTTCCAACGCGATCCCTGTCATCTCAAAGGGCCTCGCGGACGCAAAGTACGCGCTGTTTGAGGCGTAATAAGGAAGAATGCATCAAAGCCTAAAGAAGCGGAAGGCGCGGAGAAGAAGAAGGTAACTATTCAAAATACTGCGTTCGTTCAACTCTCTGTACTCTTTCTAGTTTATTGATTGCATTGCTAGATACGGTACGAAAACAGCAGCAGCAAAGACTACAGCAGTTGTGCGCTCAAGAAAGCCACGTTTCCCAGGCAAGCTCCTTCCCGTGTGTTGGATGCCAGCAGACCGACCCAACAACTCAATGACGAGCTCCCCGATTCGCATCGAGACGACCCCCACAGCAGCCAGCAACGAGTAAACCCCCGTGTTGTCTCCTGGTAAAGAATTGAAGTGCAAGGTCAAGATTGCGATGCAAACTCCAACTCCGACAGCGACTAACAGACTCTCCAAGTCGAATGTAGTCGACACTTGACTGCACAATGGCGTTGATTGTCCCCACCAAGGAGCTGCTAGTCGTTTCCAGGCGTAAGCACTTGTCCGAGCAGCCCAAAAGATAGTAAGCAGCAGTGTAATGGTGACTCGAGAGCGCTCCAGATCGTCCAGGTCAAGTAAACTAACCAGTGTAAGTCCAAGGCCGTGAACGAGCAAGAACCCCGTCACAGCCAGCGTCGCTGGTACAAACAACAACTGCTGGCCGGTAATTGTGCAGAAGAGAAGTATCACGAAGCACCCGACAACAAATACAGTCAAGAGATAACTGTCTCCACAGCTGAAAACTGCAATCGGACACGACTGTGCTAGCATCGCCATAACACTGAAGACTTGCGCTTGCCACAATATAAGCGCCATCCACTGCCAATTCGGAGCGAACCAGCCACAAAGAGCAGTCAAATATCTCGTCGGGATGAGATACGCCCACACGAAAGCATCCAAAGGTTGATCCGGTCGAACGTGGTTCAGCACTTTACCATCAATACCGACGAGAACCATTGACGTTGGTAGGGCGAGTACCAGTGCTGCTAGCCATTGATTACCTTCGTAAAAGAGTATTCGAGCTAACGGAGTCACGACGCATTGCTCCGTATTCACAACTGCCGGCTCAAAAGTTGATTCTTCTTCTCCATCGCTTCCACTGTTGCTCGCTTGCGATAAATGAATGGATTGTTGGCTCTGAATAACTGGACCGGGCTGTCCCTCATAGTATTGAAAGAGCGTCTTGACACGTTGAACAATGCGAAATGAAAGCCACGCAAACTCGTACGATCCGACCGTCGTTGCCACGGAGACAAGCAGGAGCACAGCTTCACTAGGAGCATACCAAATGGAGCTCATAATAGCTGGAACGAGTATAATTCCCGATACAAGTCGCTGCGTCGATGGAGTCACGGTAATAGACGCAAGATGAAGCGATGGAGACCGCCACACTCCACTTGTTAAACGCCGGAGGATCGAGCTTGAAGGGTGAATCGGCGGAGAAGTTTCCCCCCATAACGCAAAGCCGCCGGTGTCAGGTGAAGGTTGGTACGCAGGCGTCAAGAGCACAACGACGCCATTGCCCATGATGGTGCCGTGCAGCAACGGCGGTTCTCGCATATTTAGCAAGTAAAGTCGCGGGTGTACATGTAGAAGACACCGAAGCTACCTGTCCTCTTCATCTCTGATGACTTATCGAAATGGCACAATGCTGTTGTCGAGGAGTGTTTCGGCATGGAACGTGTGGCGTCTGGGTTCGTCATTCCTGATCACCGTGCCCTACGAGCTTTCAGTGGCTGCAAGGTGTTTGCTAGACGGTAAGATGGACGCGTGCAGTTGATTGCCAGCCTTCAAGTAAAAAAGCAAAGTATCCGGAACTTCCACCAGGTTTCGAAGACACTTGGCACCGTTCCAACTGTAGACGTAATGTGTGGCGCTTGATAACGCGAGACCTTCGTGAAAAACAACAGGCGAGCGTCCAGTCTGGGCCCTCAGACTGGGGTGGTTCTTGTTGATGCTTGCCTCCGCAGCTGCTGGGGTCTGTCACTTCTCCGCAATCTACCGAACACCTCCGTTGTCCATTGCCAAATGCTTAGCAGTGGCAATGCCATTGCTGGGTGAAACGAGCAGCGGGCGACTACAAAGATGTGGACGGGTTGGCGTAGCGTAAAGCCATCTGTACCAGCAGAAACCCGTTCCTCTAGTCGATACGGGCTCTACTTGCTGGTCCAAGCGATATCCGAGACTGAACTGTAGAGTGTAGAGTGATAGAAGACTAACTATCGTGGCTTGGCAGCTTCACCCCGTTACTTAATAGTGCAATGGCGAGCAGCAGAAAGCGAACAAACATTTATTATCCTCTTGCTGTGGTCCTGGCGATACATGTATTTTAGCACGACTTGTGTCGAGCCAAGTTGGCTGCTGGATCCTCTGTATTCGAACGCTCATTGTCGAAGTTCTGCTGTGACCACCAACCCGAAAGCACCATGACCAGCTTCTCCTGGGCTCCTATCATCCTCGCAACATCCCTGCCAGCCTTCGCATTCGCTCATGGGTCGATTAACGACCCAATGCCCACGTTCTCGGACATCTACAACAAAAACGCGCCGTCAGCCTTCAAGAATGGCACTCCAGGGCCCTACACGGGTACAGGAAGTATCAAGGCGCTCGCTGATGTTGCAGGTTCCACCTGTGGTAACACAGACGCCAATGCCGCTGCACTACCTGCACCTTCTAATGAACATGTCGCCTTCGACATCTCTGCGGTGCACATTGGGCCGTGTGAGCTCTGGCTCGACGACACTTTGATGGAGAACGCAGCCGATTTCTGGACTCCCTACGCGGACAAGAAACTCCCTTTGGACTACTCGCAGTGCACTGGCAGTCAATGCCAGATCCGCTGTGTGGCTGGCGACACACAACGATCCTTGGGAGATCTTTGACAATTGCGTCAATATTGAAGGGGCTGGCGGTACTACCGACGAGTCCACGACGAAGTTGCCCCATCCTAGCCCGACGAATTCGAACTCGACCAGCACCGACACAATCCCAGGCAAGGTGGCGCCAGCGTCGTCCTCCGGAACATGCTCGTATCGTGGTAACGGCAACGAGAAGTACGACACCTGGTGTGAGGTCAACTGCGCCGCTGGGTATTGCCCCGAGTCGCTCTGTGAGGCTTGCTAACCAGCATACTATATGTAGTACTCTGAAGGGGGGAAGGCAAGCAAAATTGTAGATGTTTTTGCATGTTGAAGTCGTCCGGATACGGCGGATTGTCCGGTTAATCTGCTGAACTACTGTTTTATGCGTTATGATTGGCTAATTCCGTCCCCTACTCCACGAAGCCAGACTTTGGTCCATGTGTTTCCTGTGCTTCTTGCTCTCCCTTCCTCGCCGCTCTTCCCCGCTCTTCCAGTCTTTTCCCTTTCTCGTTTTCGCCGCCTTTTGCACCGCTGTGGAGCTCAACTCTTGGACAGACCCACACACTTGAAAAATCGACTTGTGGGCGTGGTGTTGAGGAGCCAGGCACGGCACGGCACTTGGCTATCGGAGCTCCTCGCTCGACTCCGACGTTATACGGAGACTCCCCCACCTTTAGCTTTCTATCTATCGACGTGAGAGATGGCCACCTCGCGTTCCATCTCCACCCGGTCGGATAATCGGACCGTTTTGTTCGACATCGAGGAAGATAATGTACGGACAACCACCACGAACTCAACGGTGAGATCCACTACTTCAACGGCCGGTACCAGTACCAGGTCGCATTCATCCAGGAGATCCCGCGCAGCTACGTCGAGTTATAGATCCCGCTCAAGTCGCAGGGCGGCGGAGAAAAGCAGAGCCAAGGCGGTTGCAACGGCGGACTTTCGGAACACGGACCCCATCATGGAAGGAGATTTCCAGGAAGAAGAGCAAGTGGAGCGAATCCCGACGTTAGATGATCGCGGCCATATCAATTTCACCAACTCAAGGTACAAGAAAGCCGTGGATACTGCCAAACGGAGCGTTCGAGCGAGAGGAGCGCTGCCCGCAGGATCCGCCAGGTCTCAAGACCCTTACAACACGATCTCACCCACTCGCACAAGTCGAGTACAGACGCTGGATATCCAAGAAGACGATGAGGAGGAGGAGGGGGAAGAATACGACGATCGAAGGAACGACTGTCGGAGGCAATTCCAGCGAGAACAAACAGCAGCTCAAGTCCAAACTCGAGGTCGCTCGAGGTCACGCAAGCAGAGCATCTTCGGTAGCTGGTCGTACTGCGGCCACGCGTATCCGAACTGGTTCTTACGCTTGTGCACGGCCGTGGCGCTCGTGCCTCTTGTGGTGTGTGGCTTAATCTTCTGGCCGGTTCTGGCTGCAGCGATGTTAACTACGATACTGCTGTGCTTCTGCTGCTACGAGCACGCGTGGTTGTCCTTCCGTATCCACAAGCAATTGCTTGGTACGTATCAATGGTATGAAGGGGACGAAGGACCCACGGACATTGGAGACGCTATCGGAGCAAGCACGCGCAGTAACGCGTCGGTGGTCTGCGGGTATCAGGACGGAGGTGACAGACGCTTCAAGAACTCGTTCGTGTCCTCGGGCTTGACACACTCGACGACGTCTTTCCCGACCGACACGATGCTCGGGTCTGAGGATAACATGAGCTTCCTGACTACGAACGACAAGGACAGCTTCGCTGATCCAGTGGCTGAGGCGGAGGCCACAATGCGACCCAAAGCTCAACCGCCAGTGTATCTCTTGGAACTGGAAACGTCGCGTGGTGTACTGCTTGGTATGGCGAACTTGCTCTTCTGTGGGAATCTATGGCTGGCTCGTGTCATGGTAGCGGTTTGTTTCACTGTGTGCTGGTCGGTAGCTGCTACAATGGTGCTCCCTTTGATCCCCTTCCCCGTGGCGAGTACGCCTCGAGATATCTCGTCAGCTCCTTATTACTTCTGGGTGGTCAACTTCGTGGCTTCTCTGTGTGCTGTGAGCTGCCCTACGTGGTCCCGTGCGCTCTCCCTGGTAGTACAGAAGACCGCCTTCGAAGTGCTACTGCTGAATGCCCTGAACTGTCCATTGGCAGCTACCAGGGACTGCATCGCAGCTCCAATTACGTCCATGCAGGTCTTCGCCCTAGGCGCGATGACTGTGATGCTGGTACACGCACTCTCGGCACGGGGCCCTGCCAACCTCATCGTCGCAGTGACGCTGGACTTACTGGGCTACGCTTACGTTGCTGGAGCACTGGGGCTCCTCGTGTCAATGGTGGACCCGAGCGACGGCAAGGCGACGTGGGCGACCATTTGGCTCGGAATGCTCAGTGCCATGTGGGTGGCGCAGTTCGCTGGATACGTCTGTGAAGCACTGATGTTCCGTTTCCAGCTCCGTCACATGCGGCTCTTGCCTCCTCGCATTGTCGTTTCGTTGGACGTCGAGGCGTCACTTTGTGCGATTGCAGCGGGCAGCCTCGTGCTGGTCTTTGGTGGCGCCGTGCTGGATGTACCCGGCGGGGTCGTACCTAAAGTTCTCTTCTCAGTTGGCAGCGTGCTCATGGCGAGGTTCGGTCGTCTGGTTCTCTCGCTACTGAAGAAAGCGGCCGGTGTGAGGTGGAGCGGTCGACTAATGCCAGGGTTCGGAGGAGCGTTGGATGGCTCCCACGCGCTGCTCTTCACGTCCATTGTGTTCGTCAAGTATTATTTGTACGTCGTGGCGAGGCAGACAGTGGAGATGGACGACAAGGGCGGCAGTGGAAGCTCCGAGCTCTGGGCGACCGTCACTTTCAGCACCGACCTGTGAAGTTCTACATGTAGAGGTGGAAAATGTTATTTAATTCTTGTGAGAAGCGAACGAAGCTCCTTTTTTAAATGTCAAGTGCTGGTTTTGTAAAGAAAAAAAAACTTTTCGTCTACAACTGATAATATGTGACGGGGCAATTTAAGATCGCAACAAGTGGAAAGTTATAAAAAAAATCTTTAGTAACTTAGCTTACGGGTCAGTCGTAGTCTTCTATCGAAGGCCTTGATGCCCATTAGCAGTTTCTGCATTCGTCTAAGCCACGGACAAAATGTGCTTACTTAAATGGCATCGACTTGCGTCGTTCTGGTGTGTCTGTATCGTCCTTGGCAAGGCGGATGGCGTGTAGCATGGACGGCCCGGAATACGACGCCCTGCGAGCGTAGTACGAAGCCTGTTGGAAAATCCTCTCGACTGACGCGTCCTCCGCCGAGGGTGGAGCCAATAGAGGCAGCAAATACTCCTCG
Source organism: Phytophthora multivora (assembly GCA_001314345.1). Lineage (NCBI taxonomy): Eukaryota > Oomycota > Peronosporomycetes > Peronosporales > Peronosporaceae > Phytophthora > Phytophthora multivora. The sequence goes on along the minus strand of LGSM01000620.1, from coordinate 7,909 downwards.
TCTTCGGGTACTTTCGGTAACGACCGCTTCGCAACGATGTAGATACCCAGCAGAATCAGCGCGAGACTGAGCGAATAAAGTACGTAATGCCAAGTAGCCAAGTGCTTCATGTCCCGGAAGAAGCAGAGGCCCGAGATCGCGCCAGCCATGATGTAGCTCGCCTCGTACAGATAAATGACCACCACCGCATCCTCCACAGCAAGTGCTTCGTTCAGTAAATAAAGTCCAAATAGCGCCGTTCCGACCGCTCCAACGATACAGACGTAAGTCAATGGGAACGACCAGATACGGCTCGCTCCGTCGTCGTGAACGACCCTCATCACCGCAGCCAGGAAGAACAGTTGGCCGCTCATGACGCCGGCGAATACGCTCAAGCTTACACGCGCGATCATCGGAAGCTGCTCCGGACTAGAAACGGGCGAGCTTTCCACTCCTGCACGTCGAGTCGTGGTGGTGAAGTGCAGCGCGTGTTTGGCATGGTGAATCAAGAAGCTGAGCAGTGCGAGCAGCACCACGCAGTAGAGAATGAAGGAGAAGGACTTGAACCTCGCTCCAAGCAGCTCCACTGGCAGCGGCGGGCTCTCGTGCGTCCCGGAGACTCCCACCAGCACGCAACCCGTGAAGATCAGCACTGCTCCGACGAAGTCGTTGGTTGTGAGACGTTCGTGGGGCAGTAAAATCGGTCCGAATAGAGTGTTCCAACCGATCGTTAGACCTGCCATAGGCGCCAGTAATGACTGCGTGGCGAAGCAGTAGGCGAGAGCCCCCAGCGCAGGATTCATCACCAGCATGGAGAAGAGTCCGCAGTAGAAGTACGTGCAGCCCAGGTTCGTCTTGACCACTGTAGGGCCGGGTACAGCTCCATGGCTCTTACGGAGCTCGTGTTGGGCCGCTGCCGCTTCCTCCTTCTCCCGCTCATTGTGCGCCAGCTTGAGCAGCAGCTTCCCCGTGATGCCGAAGATGCTGGAGATGGCGGAGAGCAGCAGACCCAACGGCCAGCCGATGAACCACATAATTGACGTGGATCTTTTAAGGAAAGAACGGAACTGCAGCAGGTACAGGAAGGCTGAGGGGAATGTGATGATGCGACGCAGGACCTTGGACGTCGCAGCGGGGGTTGAGCGGTTCAGAAGTGATGAAGCTCCTCGACTCGACGATGACGCAGTTTGAGAAACGCACAACAGACAGGACTTGGCGTGACAGACCTGACGGGTACGCTAACCGGAAGACGTCCCGGTAACGGATTGAAGTTTGGTTGATTAAAAGAGGTTTGGAAAAGAGCTACATGTTTGGTGCAAAGGAAGAGAATATACAAAGAACAACTTCAATGGACTCTTTAGTCGTCGTAGGACGGGATCTGGTCGTAGTGGTAGCCTTTCCAGCCTTTCCAGGCGCCGTAGAGCTGGTAGCTTGCGTAGCTGCCGGGGATGAACGCTATGGCAATGAACACGCTGTCAGTTGGCAAACGATTCCCATTCACCAACGCAACCCACTGCACTTTACCGATAAGTCCGAGGATTAAGAACGACAGTCCGCGGCGCTCCTCGTCCAGACCGATGAGAGTGCTCACGTAGATGAGGATGGAACCCAATCCGAAGAGGCTTATAGCCGCCAGTCCTGTGCGCACTGGGAACGTCTTCCGCCGGTAATCCATACCCTGTACCACAAGCAGAACAATTAGACGCATTTGCCTTGAATAAACCTCTGTATCATTTGCCCAAGTGGCAAAAACCCACCGGCGCAGCAGCTCGAGCCGCGTCTTCCTTGGAAAACGACGCGAACTTGGGGTCGTCCACCGCCTTTATAACCTGCGCACTGGCATTTGCAACGCGATGCACGTCCTTCGCCATGTCTGGAGCTGCGCTTAAGTATCTACTCGGTGTCTCCTTGCCTTACAGTCGAAATACTGATCTAAAAAGGCCTCTTGGCGTTCAAGCAACATTACTTTTCCCTCTTAAACCCGATTGCCGTTCATGCAACATCCAAAATGGCGAATCCGGTGCGTCAGGGTCTCGTGTGCGTGGAATGTGGCGCCTCCGTGCCTGAGCTGGTGCGCGACTACGGCAAAGGCAACCTGCGCCTCGCCATCTGCGGCGTCTGCAACTCGGTGGCGGACAAATACGTCGAGTACGAGACGGTCCTGCTGTTCCTGGAAGTGCTTCTGCTCAAACCCCAAGTGTATCGCCATGTGCTGTGCAATCTACCAGCTCCAGTGTCCGCCCGTACGACACTAAAGCTGTTCGTGATCCTCGTGATGCTGGACATGAACGTCAAGGCGTATCTAGTGGACAGGGATGTCGGTGTGACCTTCCGTTCCGAGTCCATGTACAGAATGCCGGACGCGCTTCAAGCTGCGACGTCTGGACTCCGGATCGGACAGTTCTCGTTGCACTTGGTGTGCCTTGCACTAGTGGAGAACGTTGTTTACTTCCTCAGTGTCTTTGCTACAATCTGGTCCGACCCATTTCGTCGTGGATGGAGAGAAAAGCTATTGGCAAATGACGAGAGTGTCGCGAATGGAGTGGAAGCAGCGTGGACAAGATACGCCAGCGCCATGTGCATCTCGAGCTTCGGCAAGCTCTTTGCACTACTGACGGTCATCTGGGAGTTCCATTGGAGCTTCATTCACGTCATTGGAGCTCTCGTGGTGGTGTCAAATGTGCTGGCACTGCAGTTGCTACTTGGGGAGGGAGACCATTCACGAGCCAAGTCCCCACACGTTGTTGCGGTTGTTGTGCTGGGATTGATCGCCAGAGGAGCTGCTCAGCTCACACTCTATGCGATCGGTAACTCTGTACTCTTCCATGTGCTTGTGTAGTGCGAGCACAGAGACGAGATAATTTTGGTCGAGGAAGACTATTTCAGTCGCCTTTTGACGAGAAACGGAGCCCCATTGACCCTCAAGACGTGGCGTATAGGAGCCCTAGAACGTCAGAACAGCTACGCCCAAGGTCTACGCCGTGTAATCAGTTAATTGCAAGGTTCTGCGTGTCATCAAGAGCGTGGCCCTTTGTTTGGATCGCAACATGAGCACTGTTGAATTACCATTGGTGCCCAGTGCGCGATCCACTAACTCGTCTGCATCTTCGAGCCGTAGCCGCCAACATTCAGCAGGATCAACCAACTCCGAGACGAGCGCTCGGAGTGCCCAGAGCCAACGCAGTTTGTACCAAGTGGAAAGTGAAGAAGACGACGGCGAATTCGATCAAGATGAGCAGTCAGAGGAGGGGGAAATGCAAGAAGAAGAGCCTCAGGAAGCTAGCGGCGGGCTTTGGGACGAGGTTGAACACTTTTTGAACAAACCGTCGCCTAGTTTCTCGAACCTGTCGCTTAAGACGTCAAAGGCAGAACCTCAGAAGAGCACGCTACCCACACTGAATAGAGGAAGAGTATCTACAGACAACCAAGCTTCAAGGCCTAGCCGACCATCTCGTGGTACATCGACTGGGACGAAGACAATCGATCCAAAGCTGCTTCAAGAGGCATTTGCGTATGCTAACCAGCTACAGCAGCTGAATTTTGACGACGAAGATGGACAAGAGCAGCAACAGTCGTGGAGAAGCAACAAGACCAAAATGCTGATGCAACGTGCAGCACTTGCCAGGGCAAATTCGTCGTCGTCATCGTCCAGTAACGCTATTTCCGGTGGTAGCCGTGGAAGCCGAGCTGGGACTGTGAACTCTTCATCATCAAGCAGTGACGTTCGAAAAAAGAAGACCAAACCATCCTCTTCCTCGGTGTACAGCTCCACTGCCAAGCCTAAAGCTGGTCTACGAAAGAAACGAAGTACCTGTGAAGAGAGTCCGTCCAGTGCAGGCTCTGAGTCCAAGTCGAAAGCAAAGGGCCACATGGATCCCCAGACGCTGCAGTCTCTTGTGAGTAATTTCCAGAATGGCACGACGTTAGACGAGCTGCGTCGAGAGCTCGCAGCCTCCCAACAGAGCATGACGATGTCTCGACAGGTCCTCCAAGACGCAGCTCAAACGTTCTTCCAGTCACAGTAGGTCCACAGAATCATAAACTTAGGCAAGAAATACAAAAAAACTAGATATTCCAGTAGCGAAAGCCCCTGTCGTCTTCTACACCCAACTAGGGAGCAGAAGCGTAGTCCTTGGCGAGATGGTTTACCTCTTCCAGTTGAACAGCGACTCGCTGCATCCGCTGCACATCAGCAGTAGCAACACGTCGCTTCTCCTCTACCGCTTTCTGCAGCTCCTTGTTCTTGGCTTCCAAGGCTTCCACAAGCGTCTCCAGCTCCCTCTGCTCCTCCTGTTTGGCACGAAGTCGTTCTGCCCGAACCCGAGCTTCCGGCGACGTGTCTTGTACCAAATCGTTATTATCCTCCTCTTTCCCTTCATTCTGTGCCTTTTTCTCCTCCTGCTCTCGCTCCTTCTCCTCCTGAGCCGCCTCTTGGCGAATTCGCTGCTCTTCGGCCTGTTGAATCACGTCCTCGAGCTCTTGAAGCTCTGCGTCTACGTCGTGCGTCTCGCAGAGCCACTGGAAGAGAGTCTCCACCTTCTGTCGCAAGCTCAAAACGGCTTGAGCAGCCACTTCCTCGGTGTTGTGCTGGTCCGGGCTCTCCGGGGTCGGCGGCGGGAAGAAAGCGGTCAGCAGCTCCTCATCCCCGCGACATTCGCTCTCCAGACACGCGCGCAGGTCCACGAGCGACGCAGCGTGCACCGACACCTCTAGCGCCTTCTGCAGGATCAGCTGCATGCGCTTCATGCGCACGGAATGGCGCGGCTTGGCCGTCGGCGGCACTGGCGACGCAGGCACCGCCACCTCTGACATGACGGCGTGAATTTGAATAATGGCCTGCTTTTATTGTATTGTTTTTTTCTTTCACTTTAATTCTATAACCTGTGACATGGCATCAAGACTGAGAGAGAAACACAGTTTAGAAGCTTCTTATAATATATATGCCGTATTATGTTATCAGTAAAATACTGCTGAAAATAATGATCCTCACTGTAGATCATTTTGGAGCGGGTTTTAGCCAATGAGAGGTCCGATTCGATATTTTCGTGTGGGGGACGTCAGTTCATAACGACCCGAGGCGGCGGATCTTGTTGCGGCACTTGCTCTCCAGTGTACGAAGGCATCATGTGGTTCTCGGCCCTACGACAGAAGCTGCAGCTGCTGATCATCGTCTTCTTCATCTTCGTGGCGTTCGCGGCGTCTGACGCAGCCTGGATGCCCTGGGTGAGTGTCCTAAATGCTAACTTTTATTTTAGTCCTAAACAGCCAGAATACTGATTATTATGTGCAGGCGACGCTGGTTATCTTCCTGACGATGCTGCTCATGACGGACCTGCTGTTCCTCAATGAAGGAGACTTCAAGTTCGATCCAGACTACAAGGTGGGTATCACCAGGAAAAAAAACTTGTGGTTGAGATTATTTTTTTCTGATAATTGTTCATGACAGAACTGGGCACGTGCAGTGGACCCAAAGTATTGAGGAGATGGTTGCAATTAAAGAGAGAAGCGAAGGTTGTGCCCAGAGAATGCAGAACAGAGTTCGAGGGCTACAGTTAACCGTAGGATGGTGGAACGGGAGTTGATATCTATATAGCTAAACTGACTTACGACACGCACGTCTAATGATATGATAGTCTCCACTTATCTCATGTGGGGAAGAGATAACGTGACCTTGCCTGCTTTATAGCGGAACCTTCAAGTGGATATTCTTCAGTACACCATGGCGTAGTAGCGCGAGAATACGAGTGTTGCGAACATGAGTGCGTCGATTCGGTCCAGCACTCCCCCATGACCAGGTATCAGCGTCCCCGAGTCCTTCACGCCTGCTGCTCGCTTCAGTAAACTCTCGAACAGATCTCCAAGCCGTCCAATGACCACAGCGACAACCGTGAAAGCCACTTTGGTACCGAAGGAGCCAGGCAGATCTAGCACGTCCGATGATACGACCATAGCGACGATTCCAAACCCAATCGCACCGAGAGTGCCTTCGTAGTCCTTGTTTTTGGACAAATGGGCTGCTAGAGGATTGTAGTACGGATACTTCGCCGTCGCTAGCATCTTCCCAGTGATGTAAGCGCCGGTATCGGACGCCCAGACCACGTAGAGCAACGCAATGAGCAGCTTCCGGTAAAGTGTCCGTCGCTCGTCATCCACAAACGCTACGAGCACAGAGAGCGTCCCAATGATGTAAACCAGCCCCACGGCATCCAATGTGAAGGTCAAAAAGGCTTCAGCATTGCTTCGACTGGTTGCAAACCGAAACACAATAAAAACCGACATGCCAGCGAGCAAGACGTGCGCGGGTTTAATCGTCATGTTGCACGAGAGCTCATTGATCGGACACGCTGTCGAATGCAGCGTTAGGACCGTGAAGATGGCGTTCTGGACGAAAATCACCACCGCGTACTGCCAGTCCGGCGACAGGCAAGCACACATCGCAGCAACAAAACCCGTAGCGACGGTGTAAAACCACCGTGATTCGTAAAACTCAGTCGTCGCAAGCATCGGGATGTCTTGGATCGCGAGGAGGAAAATGCACGAGGAAATCGTGCACAACAAAGCGGAAATACACATCGCAGCGAGCCACTCGTGGCCTCCGAAGATGTACTTGGCTACATCAGTGACTGCACAGCGGCGTAATCTGGGTGCCTGTTCCTTGAGCTCACCATTGACTCGGGCCATTTCTCTGGCCTCCTGCTCTTCCTGAAACGCCCTGGTTGTCGTCGTCCGTGTCGTATACCTATCAGCCTCCATCGACAGTCTCTGATGCAGCTGGGACTCTGTAGTTTCGAACACGAATGTCCGACTGGCAGTCACATCGAAATTGAAGGATCTACTGCTGGTGAAGCTGTCCTCACTGTCGCTGCGTGTGTCTGGATGAGAGACGTCGCTGGCGACAGCTTCCGGTCGGTTGGCATGGCTAATGGAGCTCTCGAGCGCTTCGAGCCTCGACAATAGTCGTAGACGAATTCTGTTCGCCAGACAGGCGTACTCGTACGAGCAGGTGCTGGTCATGAAGCTGCAGACTGTAGAAGTGGCAATGGCTGGTGACAACCATAGAAATACCGTCACTGCGGGCGCCAGCACCGCGGCGGAGATCGTGCGCTGCACCACATTGTACTTGAGGAAGGTGGGGCAGCGACTCGTGGACTGGTTGGCACGCAGAGGCGGGTGGAGACCGTGATAAGACCCCGCGAGCGGAGAGTTTTGCACGTCTGTCGACGGCTGCGGCATGATCGGGATGACCTCGTGCTGGCTGGCAGGGCTCGACTCGACAGGTATCATCGCGGAAGGCAAGGTGATGCACCGGCTTTTCAAATGAGCCGGGCGGGAGAGTAAAATGAAAAAAAATATTTTTAGTTTTTACTGCACCTATACATGTACCGGTAATTTAGGATCAACAAGAAAAAAATTGCTGAATAAAAATGGTTTTGATAGTGTACTTCGAACTCTGGTTTACATGTATGACACAATCAACAACAGCCTTCGCCTACATGTACAGTCAAACCTCTTTATATGGACACTTTTGGTGCCCAACTTTTGAGGTGACTCATATAAAATGGACTCATGTAAGATTATTATGTGGATTACATAACAAAGTCACGCACTGTTTTGCCTTCAACGTAGTCTCCCGCACCAGAGCGGTGACAGTTGACAATGCTCTTCGTTCCCTATCAGTCTTAGCACCACATTGTAGAAGAAATGAAGACAGCTCCAAGTCAATATTCAGCCAGTTCGCGCGCCTTCAGCAGCAGAATGTCGTCCGCCATTGTTGTTTTAACTTCGTTTTTGAAGAAAAAATCTCTCAGTTCGCGCTCAAATAGAGGAATTTTACACGACGACGCTTAGTTGCATCCAGATCAACGTGGCTGAAGGAGTCAGGTTGCAGAGCTCGCAATCTGCCAAGTGTTGCACGGCTGACGCGCACATT
>LGSM01000619.1:0-16682 GCA_001314345.1 Phytophthora multivora | reverse complement strand
TGGGGGGCACTGTCCAAGGACGGGACAGGAAAAATAATTTTGCTTTAGGTTTTGAACAGTTTGCTCAGAAATTAAACTGTGTGATTTCGTTTTTGTTTAGTATTCAGTTGTGGAGAAAGTTACCACCTCTAGCTGGATAGCCTCTTCAGATAGCAGGCAGTGCCTCGCTCAAAAACCAGTCGCTGTGGAGCAGAACAGACAGAACGTATATTCCTCCAGAGTCCTACTCGTTGTCAATTACTCTAAGTCCCTATTTGTTTACGGTCCAACAAAATGCGAAGATCTTCAACACTATAATGTAGTTTACCTTACAAATCATGCGAGTATCTATCGATAGGTTGGGACATCTAGAAAATATGCGAGTAAATACAGCACGGGTATAGCAAAGAATAAATTGCATTGACGTTAGAAAAGAGCAAAGGAACTTGTAGCGAAAGAACTGCATCACAGTCCTAATATTTTCTTCCAAGCTAATTCACTCCACTTCATGGATAGTGAGCTCGGTAAACAGCAGCACGAAGACACCACAATTGTAGTTATCCAGCAGCAGGGGCACCCATTGTGCGTACTTGTACCTCAATCGTTTTGGAAGTTGCGGTCTTGGTAGGCGTAGAAGTAGTTTAACCGAAAGATACGTCTTCAGAGCTTCAAATCTGTCGTTGGTTTGCTGAAGCTCGTAGACTACGATGTCGTTATCCTTGTAGGCCACGGCCACTACACATTAATAGTTCAAGTCGTAGTTCACTACTGCGATGAATAAAAACCGATTAGTCGTTTTGTTTGCTGTGCTTCGATCTACGCACATTTCGCCCGTTACGTCCATGGCGTCTGCAGCTACCCTTAGTCACACCCAAGCGTTTAGCTTGTCAGACATCGATGTGTCGAATACAGGAAATTGCAGAACGTCTGAGGGAAATTATGGCTTCGTCTTAAAATCGCTCAATTATTGCTCGAAGCATAAGGTCCATGCATGGTCCTTCCACCATTTTTCGTCTGCAAAGCGGAGTAGCCCAAAAGGCATTTCTCAGTACATTCACGTCTTTTAGGCGATCTAACGTCGTCTTCTTGTCTAGCATACCGTCATCCCAGCCTGAATCACTGACTTCCCACGTAGTATCGAATGTATCGGCTCAGTTAATGGCGCTGTCAATACCATCGAAATGGGCGACGGCTGCGTGCCAAGCTCTCGTTGCCTTTAACGTATTGACGTCGTAGACAACTTTTCCGGTCATCACTGAGATCCTTGACTGTGGAATTCGCCCTTCACGGTGGCTGAACCGTCGGTTCTGGAACAAGGCCATCTGCGCCATACATGAATCGATACGCTGTAGTGGAAGCACTGTCATCACTGTCGATGGGTCCGTCACAGGCTTTGTGACGCGCTCGAACGCAGTAATTTTGGCTCTCTCCCTCTGTTATAAGATTTTCAGCGATCGCAAAGGTTTCTCATACTTCTACGTATCGCCGTTCTTAACACCATCTACAATCCAGTCATAAGTTGTGCACCAGTCTTACAATGCACAACGCCATTTCGGTCTCTGTCAGGACCCTATTCTCCCCTTGCACCATTTTATCGTGGCGCTTCTTGCAAGATCGGGCTGTCCTCAAGTGCCTTTTCTTGGCAAGCATCATCCATCGCGGTCGAGTACGGATGGAAGGACTTGGGCTGTCATCGTCGTCACTATCTTGCACGTTTTCAGACTGTGCCACAGTTTCGTCCGGAACTTCCGGTTCTAAATGCACCACAGTTATGACCTGTGAGGCGCCTTAAGAAAACGTAAAGCTATTGCCCCTATTCGATAATCTGGATGATGAAAACAAAGGCGAAGGATACCCCAAGGATCCCCTGTCAAACTAGAAGTTGATTAGAAGCGTGGGGTTTGTACTCAAACTTGAGCGTGTGACCAAAATACACCGCCCCAGAAAGAAAGAAAAAACAAGAACTCAAAAACCATGTCATAAAGCCATGATAAGTTGTTGTAACGCCTTTTCGCGATGCAACAAGCTTCTTTTAAAAGAACTAGTCGAATGCGTGAATATCCTTCCTAAGTTTGTTTTTGTCTTTATGCTGCAGAAGACTGTGCCTAAGTCAGCTCTGTTAGTGAGTACCAGGCCTAAAATGAACCGAGTTGTGATGATTTACCAGAACCCATCTGAATCAGGAACTGGGTTCATAATTTGTCCAAATCGAAATCCCTCTTGTTTATGTTTATGAAACTTAACTTAAACAGATAACCAGTTTTGTTAACTGTCAAGTTCGCTTTCCTTACTTCTGATCGGTTGCTTTCGCTTTGGTTCACGATGAATCTGAGAACCATAAGTGTTGGAGTTTCGATTTTGGCTTCGACATTTTTTATGTAACGTTTATCAAACCTCTAAAACGGAAATGTTTGATTTTATTTATCTGTTGAAAATAATGACGAACTACTCAGCTAGCGGTACTGGTTCAAACCGGTTAGTTCATTTAATGTGTGCTGAGCACGTTTAATCCGACTAGATAACAGCGTGGTATTGTGCTATGGCACGTCAACATCGGAGTTGGATCATAAAGGCCTACAAATTTTGGATGAAAGGCGCCTCGTTCCATCTATATGTATGATAGTGTCTGCTGGCACAGCCTGTGGACAGGCTACTAGAGTTGGATGTGAATCCTATCTACCTTCATAGACTTTCCGATGTGCACTCCCACCAACCGTGTGACCATAACGTTTACTTCGATTGTCGTTGGCGAGTATATCTCACTCTTCCAAATCGAAATTACCTCCCTCCCCTGAAGCCAGTAGAAAGCGGTCACCGTGATGACTCATTGGCATGCGAGCGCCGTGGCTGGAAACGAGCTCAATGGTTCAAGTGGGAGCGAGTTCAGTGCTGCGAGTGGCAGGTTTAGCAGTGCCGCAGACTCGGAGCCCCGACCACTGCCGATGTGGCCACCTTTTAAATCAAATACCAAGCCGGAGAGGACGGGATAGCGCTCACATAGTCTGAGAAACGACCAGTAAAAGCGGCAGAAGGCGAACCAGAGCCTTGCTATCATCGACGTTCTGCCCTCAGCATTCTAACTCGAGTGGCACGAAGGCGTCTGTGTTACATTCTCAAACATGTGACGCGACTAGAGGTGTGCTTTTGTTGAGCCGTAATTGCTGACGACTTGCCCTTTTCCGACAGTATTTTCCCGGTGGTGTATCAAAGTAGATACCGGTTTCGTCACAGTTAAAAACCTGGCTAGCGGCGTAGTTGCTGTAGTTAGGTTGGAAAATCTTTAAAAAAAATGTCTTGAACTTCTACCAAGTCCTCTAGTTTTTCCTGCATAAACGTAGAAACAAATTACTCTGTTAACTTGCAGTGGCATACAAACCATACCATAGTATTACCTTCAATCCGTGCGGAGTGCGCTGTACGAAGCCTTGTCGGTACGCAAAACGCTGTGGCAACCTACGTAGAGATTCGTACGCTGTGTCCTGTTTCTTCTTTCCTTCTGCGTAGCTGTCCAGCCATCCCGAGTGTTTTCGCGAATATAGGCAGCCATTATCGAGGCTGTCAGCGGCCGGGCCTCGCGGCGTGCATCTTTTATAAAGACGATAAGTTCCGCCCGAAATGGGATACTTTCGGGGCGACCTGGCGCTCGTGACAGCGTCTTTTCGGTGCCTCTAAACGAGAAAATATCATCCTTCTCCTTCTGCCACATATTTATCGTCCACTGTGGAATCTGTTGCGATCTTGCAGCTTCGCGATGGCTGAGATCCTCTGTCGCTAAGAGGACGCGCTGTACCTCCTTTATTGTGTAGCACATGCGGCGTTTCTTGGGTTAAGCGTACACCTCGTCAAGGAGATCCGCGATGGCGATCTCCTCTAGCTGCTGCCTTGGTGTAGCGGGCGGTGGGGGCTCCGGGGAGTCCTCGTCGGCTGCCTCCATTATATCATGTGGGTGGTGGAGAATTATTTTTGCGATTTAGCGTTGCGACGGTTGATTTGATTGGTTCATAGCGATATGTGTGCGCTATTCTATATCACATGCACCCTTTTAACGTGTATTTTCCTGGCAGTATCCGTCTGTCCGTCGGTGTAGCCCTGGATGAAACACTCAAGGTACGAGGAACGGACGTGTGACTATTTGAGGATGGGGGTGCCCTGGACGTGTATTTGAAGTCCTACAACAAGTGCGATTTCCAGGTATGGAGTTTTGTTTGAGATTGCGGCACTGGCCCACACTGTGCAACAGCCACAGGTTAAGGCTTGAGTACTCACGCTAGGTCTTTTGAATTATGTGAGGGCTACTACTCCTGCACACGTACGAAACAAATGGATGCGCCAGGCCCACTCCGTGCACATGAAGTTTTCGGACCATCATAGATTCTACAACAGGACGTAAGTCTGTACATATGCTGGTACTCCTCGTTCAAGTACTGGTCGAGGAACGAGTGTTAATCAATGTTCTAGATGACTCAGGCGCGGCGCTTAGGCGCGATACGTTTTTTAGTATTGTTGTTACGCATAATATAGCTATCAATATACTATATAGAATAATGCATGCGTTCGACGTGGAGGTAAGGACTGGAAGGTTGTCGCCAACAAAGAATCACATGCGCCACAACCATGAGGTGGGCGATGAGGCATACCAGATGTGCCACGAGGGGCGCCACGTATCCGGCGACGAAGTTTGGGGTACCGTGTATACGCTTCGCCAGCGCAGAGGCAGACTGAAAACGTATTCTGGAGTATATCACGAAAAAGAAAACCGTCCAGCCTACCGTAAAAGCCGTTCATAACCATGAGGGCCGGTTGGGGGTAGAGAACTATGCCTTCCCTACAAAGTAGAACGCATTCGAGTTAAACGTCAGGACTTTACTGACAAGGGGGATTTTGATTCGCGTCTACGCAAAAGAGGATATAAAGAGTACTCGGAACACGTATTGATGTTATGACCCGATTTTTCGGGGACCTTCGTGTGACTAGATTATTGTCGAATGACTTGTAACAAACATGTGTAGCGCAGAGTAGGTAACTGAGTCACTGTGAGGTGACTAACCAGGAGAAAACAGCAAGTGTAGTGAGGAAGGCTCTAACAGCAGATCGTCTTGTGTATTTGTAGGTAGAAATCTTTCTGTGTAGCTGTACTGTGATACCTCTCTCCCCTTCTCTCACCTTTCTCATCTTTCAGTTAGAAAAACCCTTGAGGGACAAAAGCCATTCGCATAAAACCCACTTAGGACAAAATACTAACTCTCACCACAATACACCAACCTGAGATCCCGTACTTCGCAACAGAATGTATTATCATGCAGTTCGTTTACTTGAGAAGTATGTTTGAGCATTTCCCCGAGGTGCTTCTAACGCTGCCCACGGCAACAATGCAACCAACTACAAGTACTTGAGCTTCATGATCCACGGCGCCATGGCATGTGAAGGTTCGTTGCTACGTTTCCAGACTGGATAACATTCCAAGGTGTGCAGGCATGGTACTAACGCTATTAACGATGATTTATTCTCATTTAAACGCTCCTTACTGGAAAATGAGTGGAAAGAAACTCTGCGGGTTGCGTGCAAGCAATTTAAGAAGGAGTATCCAAGTTGGGATTCTGTATCTGTCGCAATGATGGACAAGGACTTTCCCAGCTGGCAGTGCTGCAGGAAGAGGTCCCCAGTTCACTGACCCTACTACACCACTTTCATGTTGTGAAGTTCAATAAGTTGGGGTGTCGAAGATAAAATATAACATGGATGTATTGACAAAAAAATTATATACGCCTGTTCCATCTATTTGGTAAGTGCTCAGGCCAATATAGTATAATACAACACGGAGAAACCGATGCTACGAGACGGGTACAAACGGCTCATATAGTTTGACTACAAAAATGAGCGCGCATACGCGCAGGGTGGAAACACATATACTGTTATAAATCAATGCAATAAATGATACGGTTTCTCGGAGAGATGTTGAAGGGGCCGGGGCGGATTTCGGGTTGTGGCGCCAAATTCAAAACAAATCAGGTCTCCAAAACAAGCAGGTCAACCACCAAGCAAGCGAGCGTTGCGCTCACTATTAGAAGTCGTTGATCTGCCTACAAAAAGCACTACCATGAACGGTGTTGACCTTGCTACATGGGCTACGGAATTCTTTAATCTGCAAATGCTCCCTATCGAGTCCACGATCCGGAAGGTCAAGCAGAAGGCTGAACTCTAGCGACTTTCTCATGAAGATATTCAGCGCAAGCAATCGATGGCAAGCAAGATTAAGGTAATAGGCGCGCAGGTTTTCTAGGCCATGGCCTTGTCTCAAGACAAGGTCCATCTATCGGGGTGTGAAATCGCCATTATTGCCCAGATTGGAGCAGAAGCACGGAACCTTCTTGTAACGGAGCGCCTGCTGTTTACTCTCTCGAGATGGCTCCGTCATTTTATGGCAAGATATGGACATCGGAGATGACGCTCTCACGGAGAGGCTGGATCCGTAGGGTTGAGTGTGGTACAGAAGTCTCAGATGGAGCTGTGCAGCGTCATCGCCCAGTGCCATCCTGATGACGTCTTCAATATGGATGAGGCGGCCTACTTCGTCAATGCACTGCCACGTTCATCCATTTGCATCAAAAACGCCCCTACTTTAAAGCAAAACAAGACCTGCGGGACTATTCCTGTCGGTACTAATATGTCTGGAACCGATAAATTGCCGCTGGGCGAGCTAGAAAAGTTTCAGACGCCATGTTGGAGCACCGCCAAACTGGAGTCCGTTTAATAGGTGGGCATATCGAAGGGGTGGATGACGGCGCTTGTCTTCCAGGAATGACGCCATGGCTTAAACGAGACGATGAAGGAAGCCAAGTGCCACGTTCTCTTTCTCTTCGATAACGTTCCAGTGCATAAAGAGCCTTAGCGTCCTCTATCCAATGTAACGCTGCGTTGTTTACCAACAAATACCACCGCCATTTTACAGCCGATGGACCAGGGCATTATTTCCAGGGTCAAGTACACTATTTTTTTGCGCCGTGTACGCACGCTGCGATTCTGGATTTACTGGAGGGGGACGACGACCCGTACGAGGTGACCATGTCGGATGCTATCGAGTGACCTCACGAAACTTGGGAAAATCTGGACCCTAACACGGTCCGGAACTGCTGAAGGCACGTAGGTTTGTTTGTCAGTCGCTTAGAGTTTAACGATATGCTGGATTAACGACATGTCATTCACTTGGCAATTCGCGGTTTTTTATATCCTGTCTAATCTGATTTGGAGCCTGTGCTCTTATGCAAGCTCACCCCTGTACTTCGACGAAAACTGGCCGAACTGCACGGAGAGGCGGAGCTCTGTCTATCGGGGGAACGTTCCACACATTGATGACCAGACAAATAACAGGTAATGCGATACCAATGTACATACTACTTCATATTTTGCAAATTTCCGATGTACGTTTGTATGTTTAGAATGGGGTCAAGTTGGCAGATCCTCAAACCCCTTGTGAACCGATCTACAATTCTCGACGACTGAGAGGTGGCTATACGAGTTTTGGTAAACTATGAATGAGAGCATGTGGGTGAGAGGTATTAATCGCATTAAAGTGTACACGAATGCTGGGTACGACAAGGAAATGAGCCAGTTATTGAATTCCATGTCACATCACGCAGTAGAGCTTGTCAAGCAGCAGTATAACGTCTAGCCGCTCTCGACGACTGCCTATCGGTACTCTCTGCTGGGCCCTACGTTATGATGCAGCTCTGTACCGGCAAAGCCGACGCCCTTCCTGACGAGTACATGGTGCACCCAGAGGATTGGTCGTTCGAGTGTCTTTCGAGCCACACGTTTACTGCCGTGTCGGCACATTACCTACTAACGGAAAGCGACAGATTGTAGGGATTTGGTACCTGAGACTAGCATTCATCAGGGTTGCGGAAAAACCAAATGCACGCTCAATTAAAATATATCAACCGCGCATAATAAGGTTTTGCGCCCCGGTCCAATCACGTCCAAATAAAACATCATTCGGCTTATTGGAATCTGGTAACCCGCAGGCAACATGTTGTTAAACTTAGGCTGGCTCCTCTCGGGGCCCTCCTGCACTAAGAGGCAGTACACTATCTTTGCTACTAACTCAACGGCTTATTACGGTGCTAAATTGAAGTCCACTTCCCAATACTGCTACCGAGAGCACATGAGGTTCTACAGCCCGTTAGACGTGAGCGAAATGATAGGATGTTAGAGCAAGTCACTTTGCTATCTTCTTATCAAGCTGGCTCCCCCTTCCTGTTCGCTATTAATACGATGTCCGCAACGGTAAAAGGCAATACTCCTCGCCCTACAGCTCGTCAGCTGTACGCAGCTCTGTTCAAGAATCGGCGGATGTCATCTGTGGTAAAAGGGCCGAGCAAACAATCGTGAGTTTTAGGACCTATGCTTGTAGCTTCAGTTAAGCAGCAGGAAGATCGAAATGTCAGGCAGTGCTTTGATTGAGTACACAGTTGCAAATAAACTAATTCTTTGTTGACCTTGGGCAAGGTCCTCAATTAAAATACATTATGATTGCGCGCAACCCTGACATTCATCCGCGCTGGCTTGTGAAAAATTGCCGGATGCTAAAACGAGTGGAGATCCCCGAAGATGAGGCTGTACTTTAACAAGACCGACATCTTCCTCGTATGCCTGCTCGATTGGAAACTCAGAATGAAAAGCTTGAGGAATTGTTTGGGGTGGGAAGATAGATTGACGATGTTGGAAGCCGCTACCTCTGGTGCACACGAGGCGCTTGTAGGTGCGCTGCTGAAGGATTATACTGGAGTTAAGAGCGGTCGCCGCCCAGTTGTAGCGTCTCCTAGTAACAGTGACAACGCACTAGAGTCACAAGAGCAATCATCGCCCCTGATGCGAATACAAGGACCCTGTCCGAGCCAGTTAGCAACGCCTTAAATCAACCGAATCAGAACTGGAGTTATGATAAATTATCAGAACCCATCCGAATCAGAAACTGGTTTCATAATTTGCCCACATCGAAATCCCCCTCGTTTATGTATATGAACCTTAACTTAAACAAAGAACCAGTTTTGTTAACTGTCAGAGTTCGCTTTCCATACTTCTGATTGGTTGATTTATCTTTGGTTCACGGTTAAACTGAGAATTATAAGGGTTGGAGTTTCGTCAACATTTTCTACGTAATGTTTATCGAACGATGAGAATTGTGAGTGTTTTGGCGTCTGTTGTAACTCCGTCGCTAGCTTTGTTTCTGAGGGCGATTTGATCCGGCGTCCGCTACAAGTATGCCGACGCATTGAGGGCACTTTCCATCCAACAGGCCACGAGAGCCTAAGTAACAGCGTTTGAGCGGCAGAATAAACCATCAACGAAGGCTGACAACGACATGAAAGTGTTGCCACTGCGGCAATTTGGCAGGTGTGAAGGTCAACAACCGATTTTCCAGAACAGGTGATTTAGCGATGTGAACCTGCCTCAACCCGGTATTACCGTAATGACGGGAAGGGTGGTATACGACGTTAAGATGCTGAAAGCAATGAGGTCATGGTACACTCCTATTTCACACTTCGATGGTCTTGGTTGGATGGGTGTCCTCCTTTGTTGAGTCGCAGCGGAAACCGCCTGGACTGAAGGTGTTTTGGGCAAATATATATTGGTGAAGGCTCTAAACGAGATAGATATTCTGAACGATTTATACTGGGTCATATCATTGTGTGGGAAGGCGACATCAGAAGACCCGGGTATGGATGTCGCTACTCGCGCTTTACTTCAGTGGTGTAGCTCAGATGGATCTACCATATTCACTGCTCCGGGGGACGTATTCCAGTTTCCCGGATTTGATGGAGATACGATAAAAGCACAGGGCAGGCGAGGCGCATGTACTTCAGCTAGTAGTGAAGGAAGGAATGAAGGCGTGCCCAAACTGGATGAATGTGTTGGTACGGTTCGCGATATCTTGAAGAAGATATCCGAATCGCTGCCTTTGCAGGAAGCTTTGCATGAGGTGTGCATCCCTATTAACACCAAGTTTGTTTCTCCTGCTCTCAACTGCATTACCAGGCGAAACAGCACCCTAAGTGTACTTGCGTCCGCCCGCGCACTACTGAAGGCGATCGAGGAACGTCTACGTAGAATCCGCGAGCGTCACGAAGGAGACATAACGCGTTAGATTGGTTCTACACATCAACTGCATCTCCGATTTCGGAGGCGGCGTAGGTATATTTGGTAAGTATACAGCGTTTCTAAAGCCAATAAAGGTGGCAATCACAATGATGTCGGGTAAGCCGTACCCTAGTTTCGGTGTTACATTGGTTGTCTTTCATCTAATTTTGAAGCACGCTTCAAAAGTATTGGAGCATTCAAAGTCTTGGTAAACGAGTTGTTTTACGCGCGTCTGCATGTCAAAGCTGTACGAGCACTACTAATTGGTGAAGCCACCTGAGGTCAGAATCGCAGTATGGTGAACCCTTCACCAACTCCAACGGGCCGTTCATATCGGAGCGGCAGCACTGGTTAACCCCTCTAACCTGAAGGTTATTCCGGATTCTCCGGAATCGATCATGTATGAATTAACGTATGCCTGAAAATCAGTACAATATACACTGTTGTAAGCCTGTTTCCTAGACACGTGGTAGAATGGTGTCGGTTGGTTAATCTCTGTTGATGTGCTGAGCAAAGTCAGGCCAAAAACACTGTCAATTGAAATCTCCCTACAAAACAGTTTCGCCCTGGACAGCAACGAGTCAGTAGAGGCACACCGAACAGACCATTCCTCAACACACTGTTTTTATTCAAGTCTTACTCTTCACTAGTATCACTCTCTTCCTCGACGCGGCGCTTCTTCACGAAGTTGATCTTGTGCTGCAGCGCTGCTGGGATCGCCGTGCCATCCTTCCACGTCTGGCGCCAGATCTGGCTGCAGGTGAGGTGGTTTCCTCAGTCCAAGCGGCGCACCTTGTTGCAGAGCGTCACTTTCCCCTTCTTGACGCGGGAACACGTCGCACAGTAGAAGCTAGTCTCGTAGCTACGAATCCTAGCGCTCGTATGCGCAGAGCACACCTTACAGAGCCCCTGCTGTCGCTTTGACCCGTTCATCTCCTCTGCCCTCTCCAGTGTGTGGGCCAGCTGAGGCAGTGGTTCTGTGACTAGGTCCTCTAAGCCATCGCCAGAAGTAAAATCGTCCTTCGTTTTTTCTGAGAAGATCGTCATGTAAACCGCGTATAAACGCTGCGTGAGTAGGTACTGTCTTGTTCCTCTGCTTCATTACGAGCTTGTGCAACCACCTACCCTTCCTGCTGCTACCGCTGTGGGCATTGCAGCGAATCGGATACCTTGTCATCTGCCTCATCCACCTGTAAGACGTCCGCTACTGCGAAGAAAAAGCCCGCAAAAAAGGAAACCGGCCAGCATCCCGCAAGCGCAAATCCGCTACCAACCCAAAGCCACCTAGCAAGAAGCAACGCCGTTCGGGTACGAGCTGACGTTATGTGTATTACGGATATTACAGACTTACCCACGCTGAGTTCTACGGAAGCTGTTGAGGATGGTCCCAGACAAGCTACTACGGATATCACTGTGTCGAGACGTAACAGCCTACTACGGATGCTCCGGAAACCTCGACTACACGGACTGCATCGCCGAGCGCAACTATGGAGATGGAGGTTCATCCGGAACAATCAACTACGGATAGCACGGAACACGTTCACAGTGATCCGGAACAGGCTGTTACGGATATTCCTGATGGCGTGGTAGAACCTGCTAGACGCGTTTTTCGTCTGGTTACTTTGGATGAGTTTGATTATGAAAACTTTCTCGACGTTCTCAAACGCGACTGGCTATTTGAGTCACCGCATGCCGACGACCTGCCATCCTTTGCTTCGGCAATACTGCAGCAGGCTTGCCTGGTACTTCTTGGCGACGCAGGTCTGGCCGGTTTCAAAAACATGCCCTTTGCCACCGATCTATAGAGCATCGATACGGCAACATTAAGTAACATAAGTGCAACCTCAAGCAACATTTCGGCAGCCTTCGCTCTTTAGTTACCTTGAAGTATGCTTTTAGGGGCCCTTGCTGCGTGTAGAGCAGCAGACAGCAAACCAGTCGCGAACTGATCGCTGGCGCAACTCTGCCGTCTCACCAGCTTGTACTTGCGCCAGCCGCATGTACCAAACAAGCAACAACCGTACAGTCCTGTGCAACTTGATTTTCGTCGCTAAGAACGAGCAGCGTAGCATGCCGTAGGGAACCCCTTCACCAGAGGTGTGCTGGGTGTGAAGGAAGCAACGCTATCGCTTCCGAGGCACGGAGCGCCGCTTCACGGCATCGCACGCAGAATACAAGTTGATTGGGTCTAAAGCCCTCATAGGTATGCACCAGGATCTGCATGTTGCAGCATCACAAGTGACTCCATCGCTTTTTCTACGAGGAACAGCTTCACATCGTCGACGTGGTAGTGGTACGCGGTTGCCGTGGTGTGGGGGAGGTGGGAAGCGTCTTGGCGATGCAAACCAGATTGTGGGGCCGCCAGTTTACGGTCCGCGGTAGTTTTTTGTTTTCCTTTGAAACTAAAACTAAGTAATCGTACACGTCTCGCGCCCGGGTTTTGGCACCAAATGCGGGCTCGAGGTGTCGAGTGATGGTTACATAATGGGTACACAATTAGTCTGAATGTGTCGTCTTTAAATCTGGAAGTTTCTAAATTGCGGGTGTATTTTGCCAGTGAGCCGACGGTGACCGTGAGGGAACCGCAGTGGCACCTCGAGCGGTAACAGCCCTAATGCGATTTCAACACGTACCGCAAACTAGCGTTTAATAATAAAGACACAACTTGTTCTATCGTATTACAATATGCTAACCGGAACCATTCAGCGACCATCAAACTAGCGTATAAGTACTGCTAACAATTTCAGAGTTTCTTCGCTAACCCGCAACTTTATAAAAATGATATTATGAATGCTGTCTCCAGCGGTTTTGTTGACGACAGCTTCCTCGGTCAGGAGTTCGTCTTCGAGATTTTGTGGTGAATGTCAAAGACGCTTTGGAAAGTCCAAATCAAACATTTATTTCAGCAATACTCGCGCAGAGCGGTGGTTGTTATGCCAGAGCTCATTTAGCAACAGCCAGGGCAAAGCCTCTCAAACTATTTTTCAGCATGGACATCACCAGAGAATTTGTTAAAATCCAGAAATACTTGCAGCTCCAATATTGCTGTGACAGCATCACCTCTGAGGCTAGTATCAGCTGCTTGATTTCCGCGGGTATTTATGCTTCACATGACGCCCATACAGTATGGGCACCCAAAAAAATAATACTCGTAAAAATACATTCACATATTTTAATTCAATGATCAGTTTCATACCTTCAATTCGTTTTTGAATTGTACACAATTCTTACTTAAATTGACAAGAGAACACAAACGACAACCAACGTCCTCCAAGCCACTCAGCAGCAGTCATCTGCTAGATCTATCCTACACAGGCACCAAAAACCGCAAAACAATCGATCAGAATCAAATTTACTTCACCCAACAGTTCCCATCAAGCTTCCGCCTACCAACAGTCCACCATGGTCCTCACGAGCAGTCAGATCTACAACATGCTGTTTACAGAAGTTGGCGACGACGTCTACAAGTGCACCTCCTGCGAGAAGCAGTACAAGAAAGGAAACGGCTACACAAACTGCTAAACCAACCTCAAACGCAACCACGACAACTACGAGCATGAGCAGTAGGCGCCACTACCTTGCCAACTTTGCCGTGTTCGACAACTCGACAGATGGTATCGGCGCAAATGGCCGGGGAGGCGAGGGTGACTACTACGATGACCTGGATTGTTCGCCACGGCGCTTTGTACTGCTGGCGTTCTCGCCAGTTGAGGCCGAGGAAGATCTCAGCGCACAAAGCCAGTTTGACCTAATCGCTGACACTTTGTCGCGCTCCGACAAGCCGTGGAACACTGTCAAGTTCATGGTGACAACTGCTCTGTGAACCAGTATATTGACAGGAAGGAGGGGGCTATCCCACTCATCGGATGTGCAAGTCAAAGATTCAATTTGGCCGTCAAGGACTTCCTCAAAACAGAGGAAGTGCTGATTGCCAAGGTCCAAGCTCTGATGACAAAGCTTCGTACACTGAAAGGGATAGCTGTTCTTCGCCGGGTCTCCCAACTTGCGCCTCTGCCACGGAACGACACCATGTGGTCAAGTACGTACGAGATGGTGGCACACTACATCGTCCTACAATCCTCTATTATCCAGCTGGGACTCGAGCTGGTGGTAGAGCGTGAGATCCACCCTCTTCTCCTGACTCGAGCTGAGCACGAGCGCGTCGAAGCGTTGGGAGAAGCACCTCGTAAAGTTTGAAGGGGTTACTAAGGAGCTACAGAGGGAAAGCCTAACTCTATCTGCTGTGCGTCGTCTTTTTGACCAGGTTGTTAAGGAATACCCGGTACTGAAGACTCGCCTGGTACCAACATCACCTATTGTAAACAACCCTCATTTAGAACTAGGGTTTGTTAAGCTTCAGCGCGGGGAGGCGCTGTCGGCTGCTGAGAAGTCAGCGTGTGCCGAATTTAGGTCGGTTTCACTTGAAAGGGCACCGGCGCGAGAGGACGCTAGTAACTCTATTGTCAAGGCCGCGTTCAAGAAGCAAAGGGTGGCAAAGTTCTCGCACTACGCGGACGTTTCATACGTTCCGCCGACATCCAACGAGTGCGAGCGCATCTTCTCGGCGACGAAACCGGTGCTATCCGACCTAAGGAAGAGTCTACCACCAAGCAAGCTAGAGATGCTGATGTTCCTGTAGTACAACCGTAAGATGTGGGACGTGCACATGATTGAGGAGCTACGCGCGAGAATTGGTAGGAATAATGCGGAATAATTCAATATTATTAATTCTTGCCTTGTTGACTGATGTGTTAATCTCAGTATTGTATTCTCGGATGCCCTGCCCATACTTGTGTCGATGATGGTACTTCGAGCTCAGAACTCTGGAGTTAGAATCATTAACCCAAGCTACCACACATTTGCAAAGGCAAACTAAAAGAGACGCACTGCAGGTGGATTCGGAGCAGCCAACTCAGAGAAAGAGATAGTCATTGGCTGCTTCAATGTTTGGGGCCGTTGGGCTAGTTGAAAAGAAGCCCGAGATTAATTTCTGTGTTGATTATATATAAATTTTGTCGTAGGGCGTCAAGACTGCTGGACGATTGGGCAGGTGGTGTCGGTTGTAGAGAACTCGGCCTCGCCGAATAAAACTGTCCGCATCTCTCGCGACGACGGGTTTTCAAAGGATACAAATCCGTAGTATCCGAGCTCTACAAGAACTTAAGCGGTGTCCAACCGTACGAATGATTCGCAATACATTCGCTCAAGCCTGGCATGGTCGAGCGCAAGAAGGGTCCGAGCGACCCATCGGGTGAGCAGGATGCAACGTGGACGGTGTGCTCACTGAAAAGAGTAAAGTACACCAAGTGTTCACGCTTTTCCTGGAGCCTTTGGCCCCGTCCGCTTTGAATGCCGCGAAGCGCCAGACCACGTACAATGTGGCGCGCCCCTACGTCCCGTACGAGTTCCAGAGTGGGTATCTACGCAGCACCAACCAGTCAGTAAGAATTAGCGGTAAAGGCCGCAAAAAAAATCCACGCAGTGAGGACCGCGCTGCTATGGCTGTGGCCGCTGAAGATAAACGTGATCGAGACGAATGCTGATGGGAAGTTCCTGCAGCGAAGAGGAAGAAATAGTATCCGCAAGGTACAGCATCGCTGTTTAGTATAGTATTTGGCTTTCAAAATGTTACTTATTACGTGGTCTCAGATTCGGCGATGTCTCTTCGGTTGCGCGGGGAGTTAATACCTCCTTGGCCAGAACAGATGCCTTATGCGCCATGGAAGTCACTAATGTGAGTTTGAAAACAAAACGTTGAATTTGAGGATATTAATGTTCCCATTTGGCAGTTCCGATGCTTTGATTGATCCGCAGCAAACTTTTGCACCTGAGTAGCCAATAGAAAAATTGAGTTTTTTTGTCTAGGGCAGGAGAAATGTTCTTCGGAGGATGACCGCCTTACGTCTGGAGGGTGCGGACTCTGTTGGGATACCGATAACTTGCTTGTGCACCGCGTGGGAAATAAAAGACTGATCGATTGAGTGTTAGACTAGATCCTCTCTCTCTCCTGCTAGCCAGCACGAGACCTTCTCGTGCCTACATGCACGACCTTGGTACAATCTCCTCCAGCGCACTTACCGGCTCCTGTTGCCGCTGCTGCCGGCAACACTGCCGCCGGTTTCACCGTCGGCCTTCCTGCCGTTTCTGGCCTCCGTGCCGCTGGCACCCACCAGGTTGATATATATTCCAACAGACGCCACACTGTGGGAGGGGGGGGCTTAAATGAAAGCCAAGACGCGTCGCTTTACAACTGTGTGCTTTACTTGCGCTTCGTACGTTGGTTGATTAGTATTCTTGTTTCTTCCATTTAGAAATCTGCTTTTGTTTGCGCAGTTTTTCAGATTCAGAACAGGTCGGATAAAAGTGTGCAATTGCTTCATTAACAGTGTAATAATCGGCAAGAAAGTCGAGAAGGAGCCGCTTGGGTAAAAGGAAGTTGGCTAGCGCTGGCGAGTTGATGAGGAAGGACTTGTAGTCGAGATTGGAAAATGAAAAGTGAGTGGATTGAGTGAGTTAAAGGCTAGCTACCCTTCAGTCTTGCGTGTCTACAAAATTTCGTTCCTGCT
>LGSM01000618.1:0-16686 GCA_001314345.1 Phytophthora multivora | reverse complement strand
GGTCTCGTGCCAACGGAGATTCCTGTCAAGTTCAACGACGACCTCCTTGTGCTAGCGTATCCGTTCGGCCAGCACGATTCATCCAGCGGTCTTTCCTCCATGTGTAGCTTGCCGGACCCGAGCCGCGCACGTCTGTCATGCAAACGCTTTCACAACGTCTTAACTGCATAATTGAGAAATTCAGATTTTCAGCTCTTTTTTTGCTTTGCTCAACAGCTACTTCACTCCCTCAGTGCCAACGTTCCTCGCCGTCACTAAAAGAGCTGCAAGTTCTAGTTTTAAGCGGGTGATACTTGATAGATTCATGGATTGCGTGCCGGAAGGCGTCCATGTTCGTTCACTTCACCCCAACCTGCTCGTTTCTTAGCTATTGAGTGAGCACATACTTCAAGTAAATAATGCTCGCAAAGTAACCTGAAATATTGTTGTATTTGTAATTTTTGAGCATGATTTGTATCCGAGCACAAAAACTGAATTTTGGCACGATAAGATGGAGGCTGCCGCCGAGATGGTACTGTGTCTATAGCTCTCATCTCTACGTCGAAAGCTCGAGCGCTGCTTACTCGCTGTCCGTGTCTTCGTCTTCTCCGTTGTTCACAGACTCCAATTCTGCAGGAGAAGCTCAACGACGTGCTGAGCAGGTGATGCAAAGCCGCAAAAATACGTCTTTGGGACTGTATTCCGGACTAAAACGTGGATTCTACTGCAGATACGACGCGTTAGAAGCCATCCTGGTGTGCACTTCTGAAGGTGTCCCTCTCCTTAAAGGTGCGGGTTGAAACGTAAGCATTTCTACGCGGTATTGCATTGTTTTTAACGGTATTCTGCAGTGTCTGCGGAGGAGAAGTCGGAGCTCAGTTACGAGTACACGGAGACAGTTTTGCCCACAGTCTTTGCTGGAGCTGCGGAACAGGTAGCAGAAAAGTTCTGAGCACGCATTGATAGAACGGCCGATACTGACGTTGTTTGTAATTTCAGGTGGGAAAGCTCAAGTTTGGAGCTGTGCAGAGTGTGACGGCCTTCTTCGACGACGTGGTGCTGATCCACATCAACCACGCGCCGCTGGTGATCACGCTTGTGGCGCCCAACTCGCCTCATATTGGAGCGCTGCATGCACTGGCCAGTGAACTGCGTCCTGCGCTCACGCCACTTAAGAAATGCGTGGAGAGCGCGGATGTGCATTAAATTCGGATTCAACTGCAGGGGGTAGAGCTCAAGGACCGATTCATTGGAGTCTATGCAGCTGAGTTAATATGGAGCAGCCAGAGGTGTCGAGCAGGCATTTTCTATCTCTTTACTGTTGCGTGCGTTCAATTTTACATTTCATCGGCCTCCATGTCTTCGGCAGTCGTTTTATGCGGGCTCGACTCTCGTCGGTGTGTGGATGTAGCGTGATCTCCGATCACCAGCATGGCCTGGGGCTTGTCCGGGTAACTAGCGACTGTGATGGCGGCCGGCGCAATTATTTCGTCTTGCTGTTGCTCTCCTTCTAACTTGGCATAGACGCCTGCTTTATCAGAACTGAGAGCATTTCGCATTGCCTGAAGGAGCGACTCGCCACCGTTGGAATCGTGAGCAGGACTCTGACTGAGCGTACTGCTTGTGTCAGTGTCGCTGGCTTGGGCAGAGAACGAGTTCGGACGACTGAGCGTCCTCAGTCTTGGCTTCGTGTCGTCATGAGCTTCGTCCTCGTCCTCTTCCATCAACGGCATGTTTTCGATCACTTCCTCGAGCTCCAAACTGTCTGCAGAGAGTTTCTTGCTGCCGAGGATGTCCAGCTTAATGCACTGCCACTCGACACGCACAAAGTTCCAGATAACACGACGCACGACCTCTGCGACCTGCGAAACGAGCTTGAAGTGCACGCCGCGGTGCATCCAATCCCACCACTTGGTCACCCACATAATGCGCAGCACAAAGTCCACCACAATGACCAGGTAGTAGATCTTGCGCGGCCGGTAGGTCAGCTGGTGGCGCAGGAACGCAACTCTCCGAGGCAGCTTCGGCTGTCCGAGTCCCCAATCCATGACGACATCCCACAGGAACGAGTACAGCGAGTTGAAGACTGCACACAAGAGGAAGAAGCTGCTCTGTTCCGGTCGCGCCAGCCCCATCAGCATCGGGTAAGCTCCAACTGAAATCACCAATAGACTCGAACAGTACTTCATCGTGTTTAGTAAGTGGAGAAACCGGTCGTTCATACTCGTCGTCCGCTGAAACGAGATCAAACACTGCGTTGCACGAATACTACAAAAAAATAAAAAAAACGTTAGAAATCTGCACACAATTTCGCCCTTCAAAATGACTATAACCACTCACATGTAAGGCGTGCTGGCCGCAACGTACGGCAATGGTGACTCCTTGAGCTTGGAGACGTACGACTCCCTCAAGTCTTCCGGCTCGCTGTTGAACGACATGAGCAGCAGCATCAACGCCACAGACAGATCCTGGATGAACTTGGAAAGAGACGTCATGCCATCGGCCATGAACACTTCGATAAAGGGCGTGGCGTGCGGCGGCAGCTTGAAGGAAAACTGCTGGAAGGGCCAGAAGCAGCGCGCCAGTTTGCGTAGCACGAACATGCGGAACTTGTAGTGCAGAATGTTCAGCGGACACAGCAGCAGCATCGTCGCAACCGCCACGTAGCCCAACAGCAGCAGCTCCATGCGCGTCTCATCTACGCCGAAGGCGTCGCCACGCCGGACTGCCTCCCCGTTGAAGAGCAGGAACTGCAGCAGACACATGAAGAGCGCCGTCTTGAAGACGCCTTTGGCCGTGGGCACCTCTTCCGGCCGCATATCCATGACCCGGTCGAACGCCAAGTTGTTCCTCTTGAACACGTGCAGGTTGGCTGCCAGTCCTAACAGGAACGTATTGACAGCCAGCGGCCCACAGACGAAGAACCACGTGTTGACATGGTACGGCGCCGGGAGCTGCTCCTCCATGGCGGCCAAACGGAGACTGACTATGCTTTCGACTGTTATCATGAGGGGGTTCTGAAAGATCTGCGATTGGTCGATAAAAATAAACAAGACGAGTATCATTGGCTGGAATTGACAGAGGGCTAGGGACTGACGTTGAGGACGTTTTGGCAACGTCATTCAGGAAGACCGAAAAATGGGGTTTAGGACTGTTGTTAGCTCTATTTGGTGGCCGCTTTACTTGCGCACGTACACGGCGTCGGCCTTCTTGATGAGGTCGATCATGCTGGTGTGGATGTCGCCCTTGTTGTTGGACGCCACGATATTGCGCGTGCTCAGGGAGAAGGGCGTGCCGTCGCTGTTGGACACGTGGCCGCCGGCTTCCTTCACGAGCAGCGCGCCGGCCGCTACATCCCACGAGTTCAGGTCCAGCTCGTAAAAGGCCTACAGAGTGGAACACATACATTAGTCCAAAGGATCAACAAGTCGGTAGCTTCGACAATTAACGCACCGATTGACGCCCGGCCGCCGTCCACGCGAGCTCAATGGCTGCTGCACCCTGCAGACGCAAACCTCTGCACTTGGCTGAAAACTCGCGCGCACAGTCCAGCATGGGCAATCTCACGCTGTCCTTCGTACCAATACCGAAGCCCACAAGCGCTTCGGAGAACGAAGACTCGTGACTGACATGGGCTGGCTGGCCGTTCAGGAACGTGCCCTTGCCCTGCTGCGCCGTGAAGATCTCATCGCGATACGGATCGTAGATGACACCGACCACAACCTCTCCCAGGTGAGCACAAGCCACCGAGACGACGCTGGCAGGCCGGTGGTGCACGAAGTTGGTGGTGCCGTCGATGGGGTCCACGATCCAGAGCCACTCCTTACTCACCATGTCAAGCAGCGCTTGTGCCGAGGCCTCACTGCCCGGAGCGACGTTCTCTTCGCCCAGGAACTCGTGCGAGGGGAAGGTCTCCTTGATGGTAGCGAACACCAGGTCCTGGCACTGCTTGTCCACGACGGTGACAAGGTCGTCCTTGGACGATTTCGTCTTCTCCACGCGCGACGTGCTCAGGTGCGACTTCATGTGGGCTCCGGCGGCGCGTGCGGCCTCAATGGCCACGTCCAGCATTGAGCTCACGTCGGTGGGGGCAGGGGCGGCCATGTGTGCAAGGGGCGGAGACTTTGCTCGTGTCTTTTTGGCGAATGACGATTGCAACCGTTGCAAACTTGCATCGCATTTAATGAAATAAGCACGGTAATGTCGTCAATTGTGCACTTCAACAACAATAATTGCAATCTCGATGCGTTTCTGGGGCTGGAGAAACGCAAAGAACTGTTGTTGTACTCATAATCTCATAGCATTGACTGCTACTGATAACCACGAGCTGATAACTGTGAAAATTGATCGGTTTCTGCTTTGTAAATACGCAGGGTTATATGAGAAGAGACCAAGAAGTAGATTTTTTCAAAAAGGGAACTTTCAAGCCACCGGTGTCATTCCATTCAAGGCGTGGTTGTCCTTACTTGCCGTGTACCATGTGCAGGACAGCGCGTGAGTTAGCTTCCCGGTTGCTGGGTTCAGATGCCAGCGCAGTATAAGCACATTGAACGTTCGGAGTAGTTTTCTAGGTAAAATACGAGCCACCACGAGCAGCAGCACATTTGTTGCCTGGTAAATATGTTCGCCATAGTAAAGATAACCCGTCAGTAGCAGTGCTTCCACGGTGGTGCAGCGCCTCCCATTGTACGTCTCGTAGGCGAAATCGTCGCAGTCATAGAAAAGTCTTCGAAATGGGACTCCCAAACAGTGCTCCTCGAAGGACGTAAGGCGGCCATGCCTTGTAATATGCTCAACTGGTACTGTTTGATTCCGCTTGTTGAGACTGAACCCAATTGTAGCAATCTGTCGAGCTACAATGACGTTCTTCACTGGACTGACGCCTCTAAAGCTCCCCTGTGAGCCTCGAGACGATAGAACAGCTCTTATGACCTTAGGACTCGTTCTCTTCACTAGCAGCGAAGTAGTTACAGCCAACAGACCAAGAATCGTACTCAAAAGAGTGATGATCGTAGGCGCATTGATCGTGAAAATGATACAAGCGTCATTAAGACCGCAGTACCTGGCACCAAGCGCTGAAGTCTTGCGTAAAATCTCCGCATTGGTTGAAATGATTGACTCCAACGGGTTACGCTGGACGACACGCAGCGCAGTCACGACACAAGCCGTGATAATGACCTGTGTAGCTTCCCACGTAAGACGAAAGTGGCGGTCAAGCTGCTGATCCCCAGAGCGTGACTTAAACAGGTTGATAAATGAATACGAGAAGGCGTAGAAGCAGCACGTCAGGTTCGCGAGAGACTCAGTCGTCAACGTTCCCGTGGAGAAGCCAAGCAGATACAAATCCGAGTTGTAAATGAGGTGGTAGGCTACTTGGCCAAGATACAGCACTTGTGTTTTCCCATTCTGACATCGGTACGCCCAGATTTGGGTCAGTAACACGGACCGCTTGTGCGACATCACTTCGTACAGACTGACCATCCCCATAATGAAAATCTGCATGACCACGAGCCCTGGTAGGACGCTAATGCCGACCTTGTCTGCATAACGACTCCTGAACGTGTTCATGTACATGGCGACTCGATTTCGCTCTGCGGTGGAGATCTCACTCACCCATTCCCACTGGGAGTTGTAGTAGTTGTGAATACAGACGTCGCTGGTGCTGCACAGAGGCATATCGTCTGGAGATTGCACCATAAGACCGTAACTTGCCCAGTGATCCGAGATTTCGCAGGCGTCTTCGATGAAAATTCCTGTAGAATTCACCTCGTGCACTCGACAGGCTCCGTAGTACGCGTGCAGCAGAGGTTCGAGGACGGAATCAACTGGGAATCTGGTCTCCGACGCTTGCACCACCCGAGAGACTGGGGTCATACTGCTGTTGAAGCTATACGGGAACAATGTCAATGCTTCGGGAACTGTAGCCAGTAGATCTCGACCATTGGTATTAAGTGCCAGCTTGGAACTGAGAAGGGTGTAGTCCATGGGGACGTCTGGCCGACACTCCGTCAGTTCCGGAGCAACGTTGATAGCCACAGCAGGGATCTCACCGAAGCTGGTGCTGTTCAGGTCGAGTGGAAACATAAACAAACGCGGGAGAGCAATGATACTCCACGTAGTCACACACTCCTTCATACGTTCAATGCCCAGCTCGAGCTCGCGCCTGGTCTGCAGAGGGATACTAAGGTTCAGTGTGGTGATAACATCCATGGCTTGCTGTGCTGTCCCAGTGAGAACATTCATCGCAGAGCCCCACTCATTTATGCTACTTTGACAGAGAGCGTCACTGGCGTCCAAAGCCTCACCGAGTGCGAGAGCTTCAGGTGCCAGAGATCCGAAATTGTACAGCAATTCCGTTGGGGGAATACCAGTGAAAGCTGTGAACGGGGGCCCACTCGTAAGGATCTCCTTGTTGTACATTGCGTACGTGAGCAGAACAATCTTACAAGTACCCAGACAATCTGTACACCCTCCAGCCATGGACAAATCCTTCTCGGTAAACGCGAAAAAACTGTTGTCGGCCGTGATGAGGAACGCAGCGTCCGGTGACAAGTAGTTGGTAGCGGTAAACAGCAACAGCAGCACAATGGGCCCCACCACTGTGCGCCCGAAAATGGCCAGGCACGCCCCAAAGACAGACGGATGTAGCAGCGTTCGCCATTTCTGCTTTTTGCGTCGAAGCCGCTCCTGCTGGTAGTAATTTGTCGACCAGTTCTCCAAGCCGACGGGATCCAGGTCGGACACCCGATTCCTGGGGTTGCAGATCCTCGAGCAAATGAACTTAACCACAGCAAACGAGTCTGAGCAAGAAGAGCAAACGCCCATTGCCAACCTTCGTCACTACAGAAGCGAAAAGCTGCAACCGCCATTCCGCTTTTCTAATAATGTTCTGCTTTTTTTTTTATTGTACTCAAGTTTTTTTTGGGCTAAAATTTGGGTTCAATTGCATAAAACGCTAGCGGGAACCGGTTAACCCTTTGAAAGCAAAGGCGAAGAACTGTAGCGATCTTGTCGCCACTATGCCGTCGGCCGCGTCTGAGAACGACGACACAGAGACAAAGGTACATCCCCGACCTTCTCACACACGTATACACCCCGTGGCTGCAATCGCTGCATCAAACGACCTTCTCCACCTCGAGATAACTGAGGAAACGATGCTAATCAGACAGTATCCATTTATACTCTTTTTTTAAGCAGGAGGAGGCGACGCCACAGGAGCCGCTACTCAAGTACGAGCGTGTGGGCGGCCACTTCCACGCCATCTTCAAAGACGATTCGCTGTCCTGCATCGCGCTTCACGTTAACTTCGTGTGTGCCGGCACGTACGGCGGTAACGTGCTGCTGTTGGAGCTGGACGGACGATTCATCCGCCGCCTGCACCAACACTACAAGAAGGTCAACCAAGTGTGCGTCGATGAGACCGGCCAGGTAACGAGCAGCTAGAGGGCGAAGTTTAAGACCAGATTCCGATGTTTCTAAGCGATTTTTCGTTATTTTTATTGCAGTTTATCGCGTCTTGCTCGGACGACGGCACTGTGGCCGTGTATACGCTCTTTCCGGCTGCTGCTGGAGCTTCGGGAGCTGGTGATATCAGTGGGCACAAGCATGCTAGCAACCAGAACAAGGAAGTCACCAGACAGACTGCTGTGTCAAGTACGGGAGGGGAGGTGAACATCTACAACTACTTCAGTGCAGTGTATGCTGTGCAGCTGGAGGACAGATACGCCATGAAGAGAGAGAAGAGCTTCGCCTGCGGTGGAGTTGGAGGGCAGCTGATTATCAACAAGAAAGGGTGGATCATTGATAAGGAGAGCACGGTGCATGAAGGCGAAGGGCCTGTGCAGCTCATTCGCTGGAAGGACGGACTCGTCGCGTGGGCCAACGATTGGGGAGTAAAAGTGTATGACTCGGAGAATGATCAGCGCGTGACATACATTGAACGACCACCGAACTGTCCGCCGATGGAGCTTTGTAGGTGCCACCTGGAGTGGCAGGGCAACGACGTTCTTCTGGTAGCGTGGGCTCACACACTGCGCGTGGTTACATTCAAGAAGGGACATTCGGATCAACCGGCGTCACCAACCTCCGCTGCTGCTCTGGATGCTGTTGAGCATCAATCAGGTGCGATCACAGCTGAAGTGGTGGCACTGCTCACATTCGACTTCTTTGTTGCTGGGATTAGTCCGTGGGGTGGCGGCTCTGTTGTGTCGGTGCTTGCATTCCGTCCTCCTGGATCAGGATCATCGTCAATAGGACCACCAATGTCTTCAGGGACGTCAACTAAAGTTGAAGGAGAAGGCGAGAGCGGAGAAATGCCGTTCCCAGAGGTTCACGTTGTCCGGCTGGATGGAAAGCAAGTTAGTGCAGACTTGCTAAATCTCAAGGGGTACCAGCGACTGCGCGCTTCAGACTATATGATGCCTACGCTTCGCTACGCGCGCGCACAGCAATCGGACTTGGAGTCAACCGATCCGTCATCGATTTATGACGCTGGCTATGGGCAGCTCGCGTACGTGTGCACGCCGAAGGACGTAGTTATCTGTCGTTTGCGCGATGCTGACGACCGCGTGCAGTGGGCCTTGGCGCGAAAGCAGTACGCTAGAGCGCTAGACGTGGCTCTTCATGACCCACGGGCTCTTCGACGTGTAGTGCTCACTGACGTTATGGAGACGTATCTCGGCGACTTATTGCGTCAAAAGAAGTTCCAGAAAACCGCAGAGGAAATCCATCGGCTCTTTATCGGCGGTGGTGAAGAATACGCTAAACTCTGGGAAAAGTACGTGTACGTATTCGCACAGCGTGGACAACTTAGTGCTGTTGCCCGCTACATGCCGACAGCTAGTCCACGCTTGCCCAAGGTGCAGTACGAGATGGTATTGAAGCACTTCCTGGACTCAGATCCGGGCCAACTTCTCGAGCTCATTCGGAAATGGCCGAAGCCAAGGCGACAGGACACCCCTGCAGTGAAACAGCAGTCCGAAGGCGATTCCTCTGCTGTTGCGCCGGAATACACCGAGTCAACACACGTGTTTGAGCCGTTGTATGATGCCCAGGCGTGGATTAACCAGCTAGAAACTGTTGTGAGACGCCGACGCATTGCTGAGGCCGACGCTGAACGCCTGAGTGTGGAGACAATGTACCTGATGGAAGCTCTAGCGGAGCTGTACACGGCTACGGAGCAGTACGACCATGCGCTGCGTATTTACTTGAGCCAGGGCAAGTTCTGCTCCAACAAGGACTTCGCGTTCAAGCTGATCACGGAGCACCAGCTGTGGTCCCTCGTTGCTAACAAGGTGGTGAACCTCATGCTGATCGACAAGGCTATTGCAGTGCGCATGCTGGTGAACCAGACAGAGCAGCTCAAGATCAGCGACATTGTTACGCAGCTTGAAGGGGAGCCGGAATTGCTGCACACGTATCTGCACGAGCTCGTTCTGCATCGTTTGGGCGAGTACAACTCGGAGATTTACTCGGCGCTACACGAGAAGCAAGTCGCGTTGTACGCCGAGTTTGCACCCGATTTCTTGCTGAAGTTCCTGCAGACGAGCAACTTTGTGCCGCTGGAAAAGGTGAGTGACAGGTATCTTTTGTTTGCATTATCTGTTCTTCCTAACGTCTTATGTTTTGTAGGCATACAAGTACTGCAGTGAACACACTCCTCCGCTTTGGGACACGATGATCTATATCCTAGGTCGAATGGGGCAGCACAAGAAAGCACTCGATCTGATCCTGACCCAGCGGGGCGACATCAACCAAGCGATCCAGTTCGTTCAGGACCACGACGAGGGTTTGTGGGATTACCTTATCGACCTGAGTCTTACCAGCAAGGATAACGTGGAGGAACTGCTGAAATTCGCCTCTCAACACAAGATCGACCCGATCAAGCTCATCCGCAAGATTCCGGACGATATGGAGATCGAAAACCTGAAACAGAAGCTGATCGCGATCATCGCTAACTACCGCGTGCAGGTACGTTGCGGTGGTGTTACTTATAAGCACTGGCACTGGCTAATGTGTGTGGCGTGTCATGCAGCAAAACTTATGCGTCGGCTCTCGAAAAGTGTTCGACAACGATCGTGTCGAGCTTTTGCACCGCCAAGTCGCAGCGCACAAGCGAGGTCGTCGTGTTGCAGCCAAGAAGGCGTGCTCCATCTGCACCGAGCTGTTGCGTGCGCCGTCGTCCGGCATGGAAACAATCCACGCGTGCGTGTTCGAGTGCGGCCACTGCTACCACCTGCCGTGCCTCGAGGACAAAATGCGAATGTGGAAGAGCGCGGAGGCAGTGGAGTCGGGTGACCTGAACCGGGCGTTGGGCTGCTTCGTGTGCGACCACAGCACACGCGCGTACGCTCGTTCCAGTGACTTCAACCAGCAGATTGCAGCGTTCACAGCGCCACCTGCACGCGGAGTCAGTGAGAACCAGCTGCAACGCGCCAAGGACAACCTGCTGGCAAGTGTAGCGGAGTGAAATGCGCTCGAGTAGGTGTAGCAGGCCAGCGGTTAAGTGAATATTGTTGTTGCGTCTGCAGTTGAGAAGAAGCTGTGGCCTGTATGTGCTACGGAAAACCCGACAGAACCTGTAGTGAAGTCCCCAAATTCGCATGATATTTTATTTACCGGCAGCCATTGCTGATCCCCCGAGAAACAAAGTCCGAAGTTGGTTGCCCATGCGTCGCGTCGCCGAGCGCTCTGAACCTGTTTGACTGCATTGCGGTGGCTCCTCGATACTTGGCAATCCAACCTAAAAAAGAGTCATGAAGCAAGTGAAAAAACACTTACTCCTCGTCCTCCTCACCGCCGGCAGCAGCACGCTGAGCGGCACGGCGACGGGCGACGCGGCCCGGACGGCCCTGGCCGTACGGCGACGTGACGGCGAAGTCAATGTGCTTCTCCGAGTCCATGCGCACCAGGAAGGACGGCACGTCCACGAGCTGCTTGCCCACGCGGATGTGGCGCTGCTTGATCAGCACACGGGCGTGGTGGATGGACTTGGCCAGGTTCTGCTTGAACACCTTGGTCTGCAGACGACGCTCCAGAAGCTTCTGCACGTTCAGACGCAGCACGAAGTCGAGCTCGTTCTCGTCCTCCGCGAGCATGCCGTAACGCTTGAGGCGACGCAGCAGGGCAGAGCCCTCGAAGAGACGCTTGGGGTCCTTGGGGTCCAGCGTCAGCAGCTCACGGGCGGCCTTGCGCAGCTTGGACAGCGCGTACTGAACGCGCCAGATCTCGCGCTTGCAGCGAAGGCCGTACTCGCCCAGCAGCTTGAGCTCCTGGTCGAGACGCTCCTTCTCGAAGGCGCGCGAAGGCGTACGGTACGTCTTGCGGTAGTTACGGTGGCGCGAAATCTTCGGCATTTTGGCGACTTCTTTTGTTCAGGCGAATGCGATGGGAGTGGCGGACGCTGGGGGCGAAAGCAACACGAGCAGCTAGCGCGTCTGCACCAGCCAACCACCAATCAGCCAACGATTGATGATTGGATGAAAAAGAATTTCGATGATTTAGAGATTGGATGAAAAGAAATGGGGAGTTTCAACCAATCTTTGAATTCATTTGTTTTTAACCAATGGTATCAATATTAATGTAAGAAACACCACGAGCGACATACCCATACAATTTGGAAGATGCGGAAGGAATGAATGTTGCAGCAGTGGGCCTGGCCAACCGTGTGGCTCTCCTGACTTTTCGACTTTGAGGGGGAGTAAAAGCTACCGAGTATCACAGCCATGGAGAAGGGCAAGGCCGCGATGGAGAACATGAAGAACATGAAGATGCCGCCTGGAAGCAAGGGACCGGCGACCGCTCTGGTCAAGGTGGCGGTCTTCACGGGAGCTGCCATTTACGGCGCCTACCTGTCCATTTACAACGTGCCGCCTGGACACCGTGCCGTGGTTTACAGCCGTATTGACGGTGTCGGCTCCCAGGTGATCGAGCAGGGCACGCACTTCGTCGTGCCGTGGCTACAGCGCCCTTTGATCATGGACGTTCGCACCCGCCCGCGCACCTACGCCTCGCTGACGGGCACCAAGGACTTGCAGATGATCAACATCTCTATCCGTGTGCTTTCCAAGCCCGACCGTTCGCGTCTGCAGTGGCTCTACCAGAACCTCGGCACGGGTAAGCACCCAGAACCAGACATAAAAAAAGGATTATTGAAGTTAACAATATTTTTCTCTTCTGTTACAGACTTCGATGACAAGGTGCTGCCCTCGATCGTGAACGAGGTGGCGAAGCAGGTGGTGGCTCAGTTCACGGCCGCCGAGCTGATCTTCCAGCGTGACCACGTGTCGCGTCTCATTATCGAGAACCTGGTACGTGCTTCACTGGTTGTAAATAGCAGGTACTTGAAGTTGCGGTGTTTAACATGGCTGGTATGAACAATTGCTGTTAAGTAGAAGCGTCGTGCGGACCGTTTCGCCATCATGCTGGAGGATGTTTCTATCATCCACTTGACCTTCGGCTCCGAGTACACCGCTGCTATTGAAGCGAAGCAGGTGGCTCAGCAGGACGCCGAGCGTGCCCGATTCGTCGTGGAGCGCGCCATTCAGGAGAAGAAGAGCACGGTCATTCGCGCTCTCGGTGTGT
Source organism: Phytophthora multivora (assembly GCA_001314345.1). Classification (NCBI taxonomy): domain Eukaryota; phylum Oomycota; class Peronosporomycetes; order Peronosporales; family Peronosporaceae; genus Phytophthora; species Phytophthora multivora. Next base: position 4,125 of record LGSM01000618.1, on the reverse strand, counting down.
CCAAGTCGGCTGAGCTTGTCGGTGAAGCCATCAAGAACAACCCGGCCTTCGTGCAGCTGCGTCGTCTGGACGCTGCTAAGGAGATTGCCACGGTCATCTCGCGCTCGGCCAACAAGGTGTACCTGAACTCGGACTCCCTGCTGCTCAACATCCTGCACGACACGGAACAGTCGTACGTAGAACGCTTGTTGTTATTGTCTGTGTTTTTGTTGGATGGCATGCTAACATTACTATTATCATTTATCCTAAAGGTATGGCAAGAAGAAGTAAGCTGACGACGTTGGTAGAGCAGTGCAGCGCCTGATCTCACTAGTATGCGGTCGGTAGTCTGGCGAAGAAGTGAACGAAGGTTTTTTTTTTAAGTCGAACAAACGAAGGACCTGGCCGCTTGGCGTTAACTACACTGTAGCAGCATCAAGCCATTTCCTTGTCAATTTCTGAAGTTCAATGGTCTCGATCCTTCTTTTATGTTGGGTAATCCGGTTAATTTCGTGTGTCCCACACCAATCTAACCGGTTAACTACGCAATCGCCAACCAAATGTACCACACCAATTTAACCAAATCCCGACAGCCGCAGAAGCGCAAGGACTGCAAGCAGCGTCAGCGCCCCTGCCTCGCTCTGCATATCACCTCCCTCCGTCTCCTTTATTAGCACTTTAACACACGCCATGAGCAGCTGGAACTCTGACGACCGGTGGCAAGACTCCAGCGCGTCCGCTACGGGCTCGAGCTTCGACTCGTCGGCCACGAGCGGCTTGGAATTCCCTGTGTTGCCTACGATCCCTTCGGGCAGTATCGACATCGGTGCTATTGCCCCCGTCTTTGGTGTGGCCTCGTACGATGATGACGCTGACTATTTGGACTACGACAAGACCGGTCGCCCCTTCATGGAGCAGATGAGCGGCTCGTGCGGCACCGCCTACTTCTCTGGAATCATCGGTGGAGGCGCTTACGGAGCTCTGCGTGGCTTCTCTCGCTCGCCCAGCACCAAGTTTAAAATTCGCATGAACTCCCTGATGAACGGAGCTGCTTCGCGTGGATCGAAGGCCGGCAACGCTCTTGGCTGTCTGGGTGAGTTGGGGTTTGTTTTAAAAAACATTCGTACGGTACTTTACTGACGAATATGATGTTTCTTATGATGTAGCTATGATCTACAAGGCGTTCGAGTACGTGGCAGACACGGCAGAGATCGAGAACATTGTCAAGTTCGACCAGGTGACGCCGATCCTGGCATCGGCAGCTACAGGTGTGTTCTACAAGTCGACGGCTGGACCTAAGGCGATGGTGCTGGCTGGCGCTCTGGGTGCTGGTGTCATGACGGTGGTGCAGTTCGGCATCAAGCCGTTTTACCCTCGACTATAGACGCCCTCTCAGCTTGTTGCTGTATTGTCTTGATCGCGACGGGACAGAAGTCGAGACTGGCGAGACGCAAGCTTGGTTAAAGATTTTCTCGTTAAAAGCACCAGCTATGACCTGAGAGACAACAAGGACAAGGAAAGTTAGAGGAGAGAGTGAAGTTGAAGCTACAAGCGGGGTAGAGCTTCAAGAACGTGGAGGTGCATATGTAAGTTAGTACAGCGGATTTTCCATCTCAATTGTGCCTCGTTCTGTTTGCATGCAATATGATAGGAAAAAAGATGTGTACCACCCAATATTACTACCATATATCATATATTGAAAGTTTCCCGCGTTTTACCTTCTTATTGGTTCAAATTCAAAGAGCCGCTCGCGCCATGCTAATGCTGGAGCTGCACGCCCTTAGGGAGGAACTACAGAACACTCTGGATCGCCTGGGTGTCAACACTGTTAGCCCTGACGATGACGCACCCTCCACCAACACTCCAGAGCCTCCAATTGCTCCAGAGACAGCAGAAACGCGTCGGAATTCCCGGCATTCGAGAAGGCGACGGCCTATTACGCGTTGGAATCGACGCCAATTGACGCGGGAACTGGCTGCAGCGTCGCAGAGACGGCGGGAATTGGAAATTCAATTGCAGAGGGAGATGGACAGGGATAGACAGGAGAATACCACGCAGGAGCGAGACCGAGAGAGTCAAAACAGTCGCAGAACAGCGTGGCAAGCTGCAATTACAGAACTGCAGCAGCAACGGGAGGAGATAATGAGGCAGATTCAGCAGGATACTGCTGCGGATGCAGCAGATAGACAACAGGTTGAAGCGGTTCAGGATTCACAGCAGAGTCGCGCAAATCCCAGCCAGGATACGCCTCTTCCTCTGGCAGAGGATAACGAGACGATTGCGCAGTACTCAATTGGTGGCGTGGTGACACTGGAGCCGTTGTCTTCATCCGTAGCGTTCCAATCGTCTAGTTCTAGGAGTGGGGGTTTGCTTCGACCTGTTGCTGCCGCTCCTGCACCAGCTCATGTTCCTGCGGCAGTACTGCCGTCTCTGTTGGACAGTTACCCGAGGTATCGGACTACCCCAGACGCACTGAACGACGTGTTCTCACTGCAGCTCAAATTCGCAGAAACGATGCTCAAGCTGGAGAAGTCGGTTCAGGTGCGGGACCAGTTGCTACATCATGGGGCAACGAGTTTACCGAAGCAGAGAACTGAGACCCGAACGAGAGAGGAACATCGCCAAGTGCATTATCGTATTGGGAGAAGGAGACGAGCTGAAAGTGGCTCCAACAGTGACACGAGTGTAAGGAGACGCCGAGAAAGTCACAGTAGTGAATCGTTCAGTTCCAGCGCGTACTCCTTTTCGTCACTTGATTCGACGCCACGTCGAAGTCAAATCGTTCGAGTCAGGTATCCAAATTTCGGAGTATCGAGAGCGACCACAGCGGAGACGCTAGCACCTTCATCATCGGGTGCAGGCAATTCCCCTGGCTCGCAGACAACAGATAGGGCTGTCGATATCATGAGGTCAACTGAATCTCCAAGTACTATCGACGAAGCAGGAGAAGATCGAGATGATCTAGGTGACACTACGGATGGACAAGAAGAAGCGCACAAGACACCTACATCAGGCAGCAGTGTGACCACTCCAACCACTGGAAGCGACCAAAAGTCCAACACATCGTTGTCGAAACAAGTTCGTTTTGGTGACGACGCCTACTCTACTCCAGTGCTCGCTCGAAAGTTCAACTTTGACGGACCGTCAATTGACGAGGATGACTACGAGGAAAAAGACGAAGAGGCCGAGAGCGTGTTGAGCTTCCTGGATGGGTCCAGCGTTACCAGTGCCGAGCTGAATGATGTCTCCTTCCTTCGGGCATTCGACCGATTTCGTCGAGAACTGAACGTGTCCAAGCACAACTCTGTGACTCAATCGCCAGAAGCGCCTCCAATTGTAAGGACACTGTTTCAAGATCCTTCGCATCCAAACGAAGAAGGAGAAGACCACGGCGATACTGGTAAGTCAACAACCGCAACGGGAGATGCCAGTACTGGCTGCCTTGCAGCATTTCCAGAGCTTGATGACTTGAGTGTCGAGGAGTTGCAAGAACATCACAGATTGTTATGCCTCGATATTCAGGCGGAGAGCGCTCGGCTGGTTCTGAATTTTGGTACGACGCCGAGCGTGAATACTTCACTTCAGGATGCAGAGCAGACGAAGACTCGCTTGTTCGCATTACGGGACAAACTTAAAGCTGTCGACTTTCGGTTAAAGCGCACAATGGCGCCATATCGATTGAAAGAACTTCGAAGTACGCTGTAAAACAGACAAGAAGTGAGTTGAACCACGAGGTAATCCAATTATCAACGTCAATCCGGGCCGAGATAAGCTGTTACTTCAACGTAAGTCATATCGTCAAAAAAACTGGAACTCTAAAGCTCGAAGTCGTTTCAATCGCAGCGTTTCCATGTGAAAATGGCCACACCTAGCTCTTCTTCAAGCGACCTGCACATTGCAAAAGGCAACGCTCCACCAGTGAAGTTTGCCCACTCAGCAGTAGTAGAGACCGCCGTAAGGCATGCCAAGACCACAGCCGCCGCCGTACAGACCAGACCCGTAGCGGTTCCAGTAACCCATCGGGTAGGCCCAGCCAGGGACGCCACCGCACATGAACCCGAAGCGGTAGGGCCCGAAGCCTCCCCATCCGCCCCAACCACCCCAGCCTCCGAGGCCCAAACCACCGGCACCCCAACCACCGAGACC
>LGSM01000617.1:0-16729 GCA_001314345.1 Phytophthora multivora | reverse complement strand
ATGCTGGTATCGTTGGCGTTGTATCCCCACGGAGCTCCCTCGGCACCGTCAGCGGTGACGGTGGAGGCGGCGAGTGCGCAGGTGGCGATGGCGGCAGCGAAGATCTTCATTGTAGTGTTGAGTTTTGTGGTGGGGGGTCCTTTGCTTTGAGAGGAAGATTGAAAATGAGGCTACTGAAGGAAGGGTGTGGGAGGTTCGGAGCGCCGGTGGTTGGCAATGGCCGATGCGTCGGACAGAGGCATCCCAGGGTAGCGGCGTTGTGGTTCATTTCCACGGCAGCTGGTTGATTAACCTCAACGCAAGAATGGGCAACCCCACAAACCTAGAGGAGCGCTAAGCAAAGCTTCGAGTTGCTGCTTGTGATAGATCGACAACAGCCTCCAGATGCTCGAAAAAGTCACCGTCGTATGCATGCGCCGATTTGCCGAGTCTCCGCTACAAACGCCTCAAATCGGCGAGATCGTCTAGCCGCACTTTCAAATCCAAAGAACGGTTCTATCTTTAAGAACCTCAATGCTGAAGCCCCTAACAATACGGACTTTGCAGCATCCAGCAAGTTTGCGAAGGAGTTGGTAAGGTGCAGCGAGAAGCTCTCTATTTTCTGCTGTGCTTCCCGTACAATTTTCCTGTGGTTGGAACCGGATGTGTAGCGAATGGTTCTGTACATTTGGTGCGGATATTTTTATTGATAAAAATGACTGAATTCGAAAAGTAATATTATGCTACAGTAGGCATGGTAAATTTCTCAACTCGCGTGAGGATGTCGTTGTCGCTTGCATCTGCTGTGCTGGAAGAGTTGAATGGACAGGTGGGGCTATCACTTGTAGGATCCAGGCTGGACGATGGGGGTGGACAAGTACTTTACAGAAGAGGCAAAAGAGAAAGCAAACACGTGGCTCAATCCTACAGTCGAGAGAGGTTCAACAAGTGCAAACCCTGAAAGGTTTTGCGTGTCGAGGAATGTCTTGAGGTCCATGAACTTCCAAATGGCTAGCGTAGAGTACGCCATATCGTAGAGAAGTAGGGGGGGAGGGAGGGGGGGAAATCTATATTTTCTTACACCCACGGATTGCGTGGGTGGTGTATTTTCGACCATCACCAGTGAAAAGAACCATAGAATGAAATGTGGCATACAACCACAACAGTGTACAACTGAGCCGGAAACTGGAATCTTACTGTTTCTTGCTTGGACGAACGAGGCACTTGTCGCGAAGATCATTTGCCAGCACTGCAGCCTTTGGTCGAGGGACTTGGAGAATTTTGGTCACTTCTCCGTCCGTCAGCGCTTCAGCGTAGATATCCATTGGATACCTAGCGAGCAGGGGTGCCTCGCCTAGACCGTGAAGCTCAGCGAACAAACACCAAACCATCGGCACGACCACACGGTAGTCTTTCATGAGAACTAGTCCTTCGCGAGCTGTATCGGGGCGTCCGGGGGCGTCATGAGCGAGCATTTTGCGCCAGTTTTCGTGGAGCAACGTCTCGTTCGAAATGGGGCCTGGTTCAGGCCCACCCCGACAAACGAAGTCCACCCATCGAGCCATCCAGTGCGCATCAACACAGAACCAGCAGTCTCGACGGGGTAAAACCTCCTTGTCGAAATGCAAAACCAACGCCAGCTCCAATTTCCGACGCTTGTCATAATCCTCTTTGAATGGAGGCAACGTAGGAGCTCGACGCATGACAATTGGGCGGGTATTGGAATGCTGTTCATCATGTTGCGGCATGGGTGGTAATCGGAACACCAACGTGCGCGGTTGTTGGCTGAGCTCGCTCAGTTTAATCCCGATCTCATGGAGCGAAGCGTGGGAAACATCCTCTCCGTCAATTCGTACGATCACTGAGCCAGGTACGATATCGCCGTTGCGCTCGAGTGCACCCTTCGATCCATCGCGTAACTTGACAAAACCCATCACAACTGCGTGATCCAGTACACCACCATCCAGGTTGAGACCCAGCGGGCCTGGAGGTGCCACCGCAGTCACGTACTCAGCATCATCTTCCTCAATAGAATCATCACGGTCGAATTGATTCGTCTGCACCATAAGAGACGCAGCGATGGTACCAGAAGACACGTTGGACGCCATCGATAGCGGCACAGATGAGGGTTTCTTTGGTGAAAGTTCTTCTGGATGATCTGAGAAGGAGCTGACTGTCTTGGACGATGGGGCTTTTAGTTGAGTAGCTTTCAAGCTGACTCCTCTGCTGCTCATTGGGTCGAATTCTTCTTCACTGTCGTCATCCGAGTCGCTTGAGTCATCACTGTCAAAGTGCCGCGTCTCCGCCAGCTTCGCCATCGTGCCAAACGACAATTCTTTCGGGATTGAGGGAGCTGTATCGATCTCCAGTGAGAGCTGCCTTGGCTTTTCAGGAGACGGTCGCTGGAAATCCACGGTCACAAACTCCTGGAAAGTGTCGGGTGGAGTCACTTGGTGAAACTTCTCGGGTGATGCCGAGCTAACACTGCTCGCTTGTGGTGTGGTGGACGACCCGTCTAGGTTCGACCCTGTGAGCGTCCAACTCGTACTTCCATCACTGGCCTGATCCTCCGACGCATGCACTGCCGACGCCAGAATCACTTCGTCTGTCATTTGGATCTCCTGGAAGGAATCTCCAGCTGAAGAACTGCTCCCAATGGCCATATTGTCGCCCTTTCCAGCCCGAACCTCATCGATATCAACCTCTTCTTCTGACGCTTCTTCTTCACGTGGAGGAGGTCCTCTCCTAGGAGCATATTGCTGATTCAAAGGCAAACTACTGTCCTGGGTCTCCATCATATAAGTTGATGTGCTTGTCTTCTTCTTCACTTGCCATTCATCTTCTGATTCCTCGTCTTCTTCTTCTGATTCTTCTTCTTCTCTGGGCGGTGGTCCTCTCCTTGGAGCATACTGCTGACTCAATGGCAAATTGCTGTCCTGCGTCTCCATCACATACTTGTGCGAGAGGTTTTTCACTTGCACCTCATCCTCTGATTCTTCCTCTGATTCTTGTTCTGATTCCTCTTCTTCTTTTGGTGGTGGGCCTCTCCTAGGAACAAACTGCTGGCTTAACGGCAATGGATTGTTGCTCTGTTCAGCCATAGGCACCAGAAACTTCAGCGTTCGAGGCAGAGAACTCGTCTCTCGAAGCACAACACCCACTTCCTCAAAACTCAGATCTGATTCCATGAAGTTGTTGTCGTTAACCCCCACCAAAAGGCTGCCTTTAGCCACACGCCCACTGAGTTCCACCGCCCCGCGCTGCTGCGGATCATCAGGCGAAATCTGCGCGAATCCTTCGAGAACGGTACGATCCAGGTCGTCTCCGTCCAACATGATACCGAGAGGTCCTGGAGGCACGTCCACCTCCACGACTGAGTGCCCACGGCCGCCTAGAAGCCACCGAGCGCTTGCCATGACGAGCTATCGGAGACTGTTGTCCTCTTCCGCTTTTCGACTAACCTGATTCATGTCATTCAAGTGAGGTAAGTCACTAAAGTAAAGTTTGAACCTAACATGTAGCTTTACCTAGAAAAGAGTGATGGTCGTGCTTCAACTACGTCTTCCTAACCGTTTACTCTTCCTTGATAGCGTGTTTGCGTGTTTGCTTGAAGGCCTTCATCGCCTGCGACGTCTTGGTGATGCGGACGAACCAGTCCACGAACCACATGGGCATAATGGTCGCCACAAACTCCATGACGCTCAAAATGGACGGCACCAGCACGCGCCACTGGTTCCTGCGCACAGCTTTGACGATTTCATCTGCGACGAACTCGGGCGTGAGCCATCTCGTGAACGGCGGGGGCTTGACGCCCTCGAACATGCCCGTCTTGATGAAACTAGGGCACACAATGGTCGTGTGCACTCCAAAGAGCCCCATAGCGTGCAGTTCCTGTCGGAGACTGAGCATGAGGCCAATCGCAGCGGATTTACTGGCGCCGTAGTCCACCATACCAGGAGACCCGAAAATTCCTGCTGCACTCGCCACCGACACGATGTGGCCCTTGTTGCGCTTGCTCATCATGGGCAGGAACGCTCTGATGGTCCAGAAATGCGACGTGACGTTCACAGCCATCGTGCGCTCGATCATATTGTCCGAGGACTCGAGCAGGGGGCGTCCACCGACGATGCCAGCATTGTTGATTAAGATATCCACCGCCTCGAACTCCTTGAGCACCTCCTGACCAGTGGCGTAGACCTTCTCTCTGTCCGTGATATCCACTTGGTAGAACTTTGCTTTTCCTCCTGCAGCTTCGATTTCCTGTACCAACTCACGCCCCAAATCCGAGTGCAAGTCCCAAATGACAACCACAGCGCCTAACGCAGCGAACCGAAGCGCCACGAGACGCCCCAGCCCCATGGCGCCCCCAGTGATGACGACGACGTCGCCCTTGACGGATTTCTGCGGCCAGATCCAGCTGAACATGACGCGGCAGCTTGAAGAATGACAAGGGAATGAGGAGCTCCTTTTCGAGTGGTACGGGTGATTATTGATGTGGATTCTGCCGTGATCAAATTGATATTTACTTAGATCAAGATATACGTTCTCAAATGATTACGTCTGATCGACAAGAAGACCTTCAACTTGCAGGTCGGTAAACAGAGTCTCTTTCTCCTTGATCACTACACTTGGAGAGTTTATAGTTGTAACGATGTACTGCCTTGATGCAGATCTGCTGCTGGTCTTCCTTTCCCCACACAGAAAAGCGCCTCACCGATACAGGATTCACGCGCGTTTGTCAGAACTTATAGATGGAGTTGAAGGCACTGGTGATGCGCATCATAAACTCGTAAAAGCCGACGCCACTATTAGCGCCCAATGGGCAGCAGAAGTAGTCTCCACTGGTTGCGATGAACAGCTTTGATCACCTGGTACTACGGCATCAGCACCAGCCCTCCAGCTCTTAATGAAAAGATGGACACACCACCGTCAGATTCAAACCCATTGACCGTAAAAACCACTGTCATACGTCTCCGTAGTTCACCATGTCGAAGAGCGAGTCGGCGCTGGCAATGCACACGATATGGTCGCGATTGAGCTTAATCATCGCTGGCAGGGATACACGCCCCGCCCTGACGTGTGCTAACGTGTTGACTGCAAGGACGCATCTGAATTCGCTAGCAACGACTCATTCCAGCGTTTCCAGCAAGGATATCGACAGCACCAAAGCTGCTCGAGCATCTATTGTCCGGTCTCGTAAACGTTCTCCCTGCCGGCCACGTCCATCGCGTAGAAATGAGGCTCACCACTTGCGCCGTTTCGAGCGGCCGTGATCTCCTGAACGACTTTGAGGCCGTTGGCGACGTTGGGATGGGACTCCCAGAGGAGCACAAGAGGGCGCCGAGCTATGCGAACCGAACAGCGATCGAGCGTCCAAGTTCCATACATGTAGCACCTCTCGTGAGTCGTGACCAGCACCAACAGCCGATCGACCGATCTCCTGGGCCACAACCAGTCAATCGCCATACAAAAAGGCACTTCTTCAACATGATCAATTTGTACCAAGTCTCGTAGTTTTAGCCAATGAAAAGTAGATGCTGATTTCATTGGTAGAAATCGTCTTTAGCTATTATCCGCCCACTCACAGTCGCAATATAAAGCCTAAAGACCCGCACCAAGTAACCCCTCACTAGGCGGCGCTCTCTCTCTGCCTATGGACTCGGACGCGAGCTCCGGCTCCAGCAGCAGCTCCAGCTCCGACTCTGTGCTGATCCGCGTGCCGCTGGACCAGAAGAGACGCAAGAAGCTGCGCGCACAGCTGCAGGAAGACCAACGCAGGCAACAGGAGCGTCAGACGTCTTCTGCGGCCTCTCCGAGCCAAAAGACGCACTTTAAGCCCCTGAAAACTGAGCCAGACATGGACCGTAACAAGGTGCGAAGCTTCCCCCGCTTTTCCCGAGTTTTTAACGTTGGAATTAACGTCAAAATCGATTTTTTTTACCAGGGAGAACACATTTGCGTCGTGTGCGAGCAAGAAGGAGACGACCTCGTCGTCTGTGCGGGTCCCTGTATCTCCGCCTTCCACGTGAACTGTCTTCCAGCCAATAGCGGCGCAGATGAAGCCCAGAACGAGGCGTGGTTGTGTCCAAGCTGCAAGAGCAAAACTCACGCCTGTTTCCACTGCAAACAGCGTGGAATTGAGGCCTTAAAGGACGACACACCGGCTGTTACAAGCTCAGACCCCAGTCAGCGACCTGTACGCAAATGCAGAGCTCTCTCGTGCGGCAAATTCTACCACCAAGACTGCATCACGCAGTTCCCATTGGCTAGAATCGCCATCAACACGCACTTCATCTGCCCTCTGCACACGTGTGCAGGCTGCAATCAGTCAGGAGCTCAACAGGAAGCTGTGCGGTGCATGAGGTGTCCGGTGGCGTACCATGCCAAGTGTTTGCCGCCCAATTGCGTGAGGCAGATCTCGTCCAAGCTCATTATCTGTCCCAAGCACGCAGGAGGAGGCAAGGAGAGGGCTGAAAAGGAGGAAAAAGCGCCAGCGAAGAGCGCAGTATCCAAGCAGCTAATGGAAGTGCAGGCGCAGGAGGAGAACGACGACGGCGGGATGAGCGAAGCGTCTGCAGTCAGTGCCAGCAGCGCCAGGAGGAAGGAGAAACGCGAGAAAAGGGAAAAGAAGGACAAGAAGAAAAAGAAAAAGAAGAAAAAGAAAGACAAGCACAAGCGGGAGAGCTTGGCCTCCCAAGCTGACGATGAATACGAGCACGACGAGAGTAGCAGCAAGAAGCGGAAGCGCAGCAAGAGAGAATCACTGGATGCAGATGAGAACGCGGGTTCTCACCATGGCGAGAAGGGCAGCCCTTTGACCCCTGCCGGCCGCAGATTGGATTTAGCTGTCCCGTCCGCTGATGTAGGAGCCACTCGCTCGCCGACCTCATCATTGGCGTTATTCGAAAGTCCAGCGACTGCCACCAAGCGAATACAGGAGCGTTTGGAAGAGGCTTTGGGAAAGAGTGACGATGATGATTCTGATAACTTAACTGTCAGTTCTTCGCTGAAGAAGAAACGCTCTAGCAGCCAGATGACTGACGCCCAGATCCCAAGCTTAATTGAACACACTGCTGGCTCACGAAACGATGAAGCCAAGGAACGACCCCGATCTCCGATCCCTTCTTCTCCAGTGCCTGACAGTCCATCCGGCGATAAGGACTCCGTAGAAGCTCGGTCGTCTGCAGAAGAGGATACGTATACGAATGCCGAGTGCAGACGGAGTCGTGAGGATGGAAATGATCAGCCGAGATCCATTGAAAGTGCGCTGAAATTGGAGATCCCGAAGTCTCCGTCCAGTGTTTTGATCCCGTCGGCTGGAAGCAAGTTGGTTCTTAAACATGTTCCTAGCGAGGGTGAAGAGGAGTACGATGAAGGTGCAGCTGGATCAGTAACACCTGCAGATGCCACGCCACGGACCCCGAGAGGAGGCAGAGGTCCTGGGAAGAAAAAGAGGAAGAACAAGGCGAAGCGAGAAGCACGTGCGCTTAAGAGGGAAACGAGCGAGGCGGAGGAGGAAGAAGGAAACGAGGCCAAGTGGGTGCAGTGCGATAGCTGCAAGAAGTGGCGGACGGTGCCGAGAGACTTTAATCTGGATGCGATGCCCAAGCACTGGTACTGCAATATGAATACGTGGGACGCACGTTTCGCTTCGTGTTCAATCGCGGAAGAAGTGTTGAAGGCGAACCCGTCGCCTCTGGCTGAAAAGAGGAGGTACAAGCTCAAGGCGAAATCCAAGTCCGCTTCCAGTACAGGTGACGATGGCTATTCTTCTTCTGGTTCTGTCACGTTGAAAAGGTCGGGAGGATCTCTAAAAGGATCTGTTACGGACATGGCCTCATTGGAAGAGAAAAACTCCCGATCGAAAAAGGACAAAGCATCGAAGAAGCGGAAGATCACCAAACATTTCAAGGAAAAGTATCGTGAAGTCAAATGGGTGCAGTGCGAGAGTACGCAGTGCGGCAAGTGGCGTGTTGTGCCAGCCTCCATCAACTTTGATCGGCTGCCTGCAGTGTGGTACTGCCACCTCAACACGTGGGCTCCGGAGCTAGCCAAATGCAGCGCCCCCAATCCTCCAGAAGTCGATGCGTTCCTGTTAAAGCAGGCCAAGAAAGAAGGCCGCCCTTCCAAGAAAGCTCGGGCTTCCTCGGCCAGTGGGGATGCAGCCCCAACAGCTTCGGTGTCAGTTGCGTTAAGCGGAATGACTCCAACGTCTTCAGCTAACGACTTGACATCTCTTGGCAAAGCAAATTCGGCGAAACACGGGAAAGGGGCCAAGTCAACTGCTTCTGGGATGGGGAATGGCTCAACAGGCAATGCGGACGGAGCTAACAACAGTTCGAACGCGAGCGCAGGTCATTCTACCAAAGGAAGGGGAGGACGAGGAAGTGGGAATGCCACAGGCATCAAGAAAACGGTGCTGGAGTGGGCTCAGTGCGAGAAGTGCAACAAGTGGCGCAAGTTGCCGCAGCACATTAAATCCTCTACTCTGCCTGATAAATGGTACTGCTCGATGAACCACTGGGATCCGTCTCACGCCAAGTGTAGCGTTGCAGAGGAAGCGGACCAGGAACCTCTTCCCTTGCCGCCTCACCCTGGTTCGCAGTGGCACAAGGGAGGACACAAGGGTCAGCGTACAAGGCGAGGCAAGCTCAGCTATTCAGAGTTACTGTACGGCAGCACGGGGCAGCTGCGGAAGGCGTACACCGCTGAGTCTTCAACGTTGTCGTTCGACTACGAAGGCATCACCTACCACCGAGACGACCAGTACACACACAGCAGCATGTACGTGTCTCCAGCGGCGATGGCAGCTGCTGCTACAATGGCAGGATGGACTGGCAGCGACCGAGTGGACCGAGAGACGAGCTGTAAGGAAGCAGCAGCCAAGGTGGACGCTCTGGGAACTGCTACTCCAGCTCAGGCGAGCGTGGATGAAGTGGCTGCTTTGGTGCTAGAGAAGATGGACCTGCGCCGTCGTCGCAGTATTTCCGAGCTCTTCGATGCCGTTAACGCGGTGCGAGGGTCCGAGGCAGCAGCGAGTGGTCTCGCGTCTCTGGCAGTGGTGACAGCCGCCTTAGGACAACTGGAGCACCGCGGCTTGGTAGAGAAAGTGGCGGAGTTCTCGGAAGGTGAAGACGAGCCGGCTCAGAAACGAAGGAGAACGGACGCACTCTTCAACGGCGCGTTCTCTATGCCCACTCACTACCGGAAGGTGCCCACGAGACCCCTCAAGGCGTCCAAATGCTGGAAGTTCGGGGCCAACGTCGTGGCTCTCTCCCCAGTTCAGGACTCGTAAAAATCGCGTGAAGAAGGACTAACTGAAATCGAATGTAAGTGCATTACCTCCTCGCTCTGGTCTGATCTCTCTCTCCTTTCTGCAGTCACCAGGCTCCTCCAGTCGCCATTACCTTGAGCAGTTCTCGACGTTTTCGATGCAGTTTGGCTTCTTTGTCTGCGATAGTCAGGGGATCGAGGCTTTCACGGCAGAAGCGCTCAAAGAAGACCTTATTATCCACAACCAGCGGCTCTAACTGGACGCTGAGGTCTGCGACTGGTTCTTCTTCGCCTTGATCGACTTCTTTGGTCGGAAGGGACGAAAAGGACACGGAGATTCGACCTGGAGAGCTTGCAATGACCTTTTTCGCTTGAGGAGACGGGAACTCGCCTGCCAAACGGAAGAAAATGGTCTCAAGCTGCGTCCCAGTCGGTGAGACGGAAGCAGAAGAACCAGCGGTGTAAACGAGCTCCTTGTCGGTCAAATTGTCCACGAATCGCCAGCTGTGCACGTTGATGCGTGGAGTGGAATTGCCCGTGGCCAGAACATCCTGATTGCCAGTGGTAAACGTGCCAGTCGCTGTCTTAAGGCTACCGATCGCCACTGCGCTTCGAACGTCGTGAATCCAGACCATTCCGTCCGAACACTGGATCAGCACCACTAGAAGAGCTGCTGACGTTATGGCGCTTGTTATCGAGCTCGGGGGCGAAGGAGGAGCTACTGCTCGAGTCAGTACTGGCTGGTTACGTTCCCGTACGTCGAAGAAGAAGAGCTGCTGCTTGGATGCTGCTACAACATACCCAGACTGACAGACGACGCTGGTCCATGCAGAGCTCGTCGAGGGCGACAGGAAGGCGTAGTCGCTGTCTCGAACGAAATCCCACACGACCAGCGAACCGTCTTGGCAGCCTACGACTAGGAACTGCGTCGTGAGGTCTTGAGCTGAAATTGTGATCCTCGTCAAGTGCTCCCAGGATTTCACGGGCGTTAGAAGTGTAGGAACTGACGAGCTGCTGGCTGGGAGCTTGAACTTCAGCACTTTGAGGCCAAAGCAGACGACAAAAGCGTACGTGTGAGGAACAGCTCGTGTCTGAGAGGAAGGCGCCACTAGGAAATGGACTTGGGGCTCGCTCTCGTCTTCTGCGAATGGAGTTCGAGTGGGGGTGAGATCCACCTGATACGCTGGAGACGTCAACGTTCGAGTTTCTTGGTTTTCTTCCCTCTGGAGACTGAAGAAGGCAAGAACGGCTGATTCTACGCAACCGACAGCGAGAGTCTTCGAGTCTTGAGACAACAGGATCGAAGAGATGGAGGATTCCGCTGGCATTTGCACCACAGCGACGCATTGGCAAGAGAACTCGCTGAAAGACGCAGAGTTTACGGTGTAGACGCTCACCCATTCTAGTTTGACTTGTGACTCGACGCTTACACCCTCGAGATGAACAGCCAGCGCACAAGTAGGACCGGAAACAAGCTGCAATGGAGTGACGTTCTTCACCGACACGTACAGTTCCGAGTCTGCAGGTTGAGGGGTATTGACCGGGAAGGCGATCGGAACGTCTCCAAGCACTCGGACGTCCTCGTTTCCAGTGCTTACCACTCTCAAGAACGGCGCTGACGTTTTACTGCTTATCGCAGCAACCACAAGGGGTAGAAGACAGTGAGAAGCGAGTGCCGAAACCTCCTGAGCGTCGTCCAGTGGAATTTGCCACGCTGGCTCGCTCGTGCGTGTTTTCGCCACTTCATAGTCGCTTCTATCGTCTGTGGAAGAGCGTGGGGGTCCGTCAGCGTCTCGAGAGCTGCTGGTGATGACTTTCCAAGCTGCGTCGATGATAAACTCGTCCAAAACCTTCCGGACACGTCTGTATGGCTGAGGAAGTTGCGGGAAGAGCAACTCCGGGTCCACGTGGTCTCCAGGGGCGCTCAGAGCCATCCACCGCAGGAATTTCTTCGCTACAACTGAGCCATTCGGTTCTTGGAACGCGTTCAGCAGCATTCGCGCTTCCGATCGATTGAGAGACACACTGTTGGCATCCAGAAGGTCGAAAAAGACGGTCGGAGGCACTTTCCCTCGTGTGGAACTCCATTCGCTACGAACCTCCTTCCAGGTCGAGTCCCATTGAGCTTGATCAAGGACACAAACCGCTCTAGACAATGGATAGAACGTTGAATATCCTCTTCAAGATGAAGAGAGCGAGTGGAGAAGAACTCACCGGATGCGATGGCGAAGGGATTCAAGTGGATTCTCCATACGATTCGGGAATCTGGTGGAAGGTCTTGGTGTAAAAGCAGTTATACCTGGCACTTTAAATAGTTGCCTTTTGAGTGCTATCGACTGCAGTCTGCCATGATTCCTGCAGCCGCCAAGTCTTCAAGCTCAAGACCACACACTTTCGGGCGCTCTTCGAACGTTTGGCAGTATCTGGACCTCGTTCACGACCGCAGTACTCCGCTTTCAGGCGACCGAGCGTTGTCTGCATTCTCGGAATCCACAGACAATGACAGCGAGGAAGAAGAGGAGGTTCAAACCCACCGTCGACGCCTCAATGAGCCTCGTCACGGCAGTCTGGACTCGAGAAGCAGCTCAAAAGGCCCAATAGAAGGCTTCAAACGCCCCAGTCACTCCCACAAAGGCTCTTTATCCGGTGTCTCGAGTTTACCCGATCTCCACCACCCGAGACTTCGAGAGCACCAAGGAAGTAGGACAACCCTGGTCACTGCAGGCTTGAGAATGACTGGAGCTTCAACGGTTAATTCGACGGAGATCATGCGCAAACTCAACGCTCTAGGGACGTCTTCTTCTGCGCCAGTGCTTCCCACCCCGCACGGGACTGAAAACCCGCCGAATCCAGCGGTTCCACCGACTCAAACTGCGTCTCCAATGGCTCCAGTTGTAGTCGTTCCAGTTTCAGACTCGGAGAAACTTCGCAATGCGTTCAACTCGCAAGCCACGCGACTCTCTTACGGCTGCAGTGTGGCGTTGGAGCTGTTTAACGGCCACTTAGTGATGGTCAGCAGTCCGGACGGCCAAGCGCGCGTACAGTCGTTGGAGAAGTTGCAGTCGCAGGTTAAAGGCTACAAGGATCGAGCCATCTTCACTCTGTTGGATCTGGCAGACGTACGAAGCGCTGGGTCCATTCGGTACGGCGATTCCGTTTGGCTGCAGCTCAGTGTGGGGCCGGGGGATGTTTCGTGGGAACAAGGTGGAGTTCTTGGAGCGAAAGTGCGGGAGGCTCCGCAGTTAAAGGCTCTTGGGCTGTTGGATGATGACGCTATTCGAAATGACGTCCAAGCTCCTGCTATCGTTGGGTATCCCGTGCCAGTGACAGCTTATCTCCCGAAGGTTTGTTCGAGTTTTTGTTGTTTTTGGTGTAGGATTAACCCTTAATTTTGGTTGTTGTTGTTTTTTTTGTTAGAGTCGGGATGATGGAGATCTGCAAGTGGATGAGATCCAATCTCGATTACGGAACAAAAGCGCCAAGATGCTCGGGAAATGGATCATTCGTTCAGCTGTGTGTCAGCGTCGTAAGCAAAAAGACGTACGTGTGTGTTATTTCGCCAACGTTACTTTGATTTAACCCCTAATTGCCCTTTTCGTTTCTAGAACTTCGTGTACAACAACGATGAAGTTTATCTGGAGCAAGATTGGTTTTATCTAGGTGCTGATTCAGATGCAGGTGTCGCTGTACTACGTCAATTGCCACCTGCAGCTACGGGGAAGGATATAACCCCTGGCGAGTATGTGGTAGAACGCCGTGGAGCTTGGAAACTACGTTTACTGGACTCGAGTAGTGGCAGTGCAGGGCTTTCACTAGCCCAACAGCAGATGGAACGTCTTCTTCTACGTGCGAAAGTGCAGCTGAAGCAGTCACAACGCATGCGGGCGGGTCAGACGAAGGTTTACGGTCCGAATTTACGTGGTGGCGCAGGATTTACAGCTCAACTTCGCGCTCAGGTGGCGGCTTCAACACGTCAGACTGAAAGTCGCTACGCTGACCGTCAGGAGTCGAGACTAAAACGTATTGACCGTCACTTGGGAGAGAAAGCTCGCGGTATGAACGTGGCTATCGGGTTTCAAAGCACGAGTCGCCCTAGTAGCGGGAATGGAGCGGCAAACCAAGAACGGGAAACGTCACTCTACCGTAGTGTATCGGTTGAAGCTATTGGTATTAATACTGGGAGAAGAGAGTTAAACTGCTCTGTGGAACTTGGCGACGTCAAACGTGCTTTAACCCAGTCCACCCCAGCGTTACCAGCTCCTTCAGGCTCGAGCTGTGCGCTGTGTCATTCCTCGTCCATTGGCTACAATTTATGCTGTCAATTCCGAGATGTTATCGGAATGTTGGAGCAAGAGCGAGTTATTGCGAAAATTGCAGAAAAAGAAGCCAAAGTGGAGAACAATTCCGTACTAGGGGTTAATTCTGGAATCAGACGAACTTGTCGAAGTCGAGCTGGCCGCACTGCTAGAGCTGACGGTGCATTGACTACACGACCAATTACACTGGACGCAGCACGAGATTCTGAGTCTGATCCACGCCTTACGACACCTCATACCCCCAGTACTACCTGTACTACCCCACCTGTGAACGATCGAGTGCTACAGCTCTTTGCGAAAGAGGACGCAGCGATGCTTGGCCTCATCAAGTACAAGGAGAAAGAAGCCTATCGCGCTCTGTACGACCAGACTCAACCTCGTGTGTCTCTCTCGCCTGCAGCCGCTTATTTCCGAGACCGGTTTAAACACGTCGGTCTCTTTATGCACATGCACCGTCAGCAGCAACAAGCTCAACAACAAGATGGTATCAGTGGTCACTTCCAGAAGCTTCATGCGGAATTGTACTCGGCTGGAAGTCGTCGAAGTCCGGATGAGACTGATTACGACTCGAATTACGACTCGGAAGACGACTACGCGGACTCAGAAGCGTCGGAAGAGCAATCTGCACCAGTTCAACTACCCACGAGTCCTCCGCTGGATAATGACGAGAAGGAAGAGGTAGATCCAGATAGATTATTCCCTACACTCCAAGAACTGGAGCAGCTCACACCGGTGGATACCAAGGCCGCTCTAGCTCTGTACGTACAGAACCGAACGGCAATGGCTGAGATGTTGGACGGATACGCAGAGCTGGTGGACTCGCAGATGGTGCCAACGTTAAAGAACTCACTAAGTACGAGGAATCGAGGAGCGTTGGTGGAGACGTTGGACTTTGTGGCCAGAGCATCCGAGTTCGTGTGCGCTCGACGTGTTCAAGTGTTCGTAGCCAAGTTGTTGCACGCTGTAGCGGAGAGCGACGTGGGCGATTTCACGAGTTTCGAGGAACAATTTGACGAACTGGTGGCGGAAATGCAAGGCGCAGTCAACTTTATCCGCTTCTTCCTGCAGACGAGAGCATCAAGACGCAAGAACAAGAACACGTGAAGGAGTTTAGTGGGTTATTATAGCGGTCGTTTCGGATATTATCCGGATCTTGTGATGGCGTCTGCTCGAGAGGAGCTGGTGACGTCGCTGCCGCTTCACCCTCGTAGAGCCCAGCAGCTCTTCCACGACGTCCTGCTGACACATTCAGAGCTAACACCACAACTTTCGAACAAGCCCCTTCCAGAGCGACTTGGAGAGCTTCAGGTAAGTAAAGTAAAAGATCAGGGGCAAGAAGTTTTTTTTTATTGACTTTTATTTTACGTTGTAGAGACTGAATTTGATCGGGATCCAAGAAGCCAAACGTGGAACTCAATTCCAACACATTCGAGTTGACAGAACGTCAAATGCTCATAGTAAAGGTGAAGAAGTTAAACTTACGTTGACCAAGGACGGATCAACACTGCAAGTTCTTGGGGCGGACTTGGGCACTGTGTCACTGGTTGATATCAAGGGAATTACGTTGCACTCTTCAATTTCCCACAGCTTTTCGCTTCAATTTGAAGAAGCAGCGGCCAACAATAATGAAGAGACGGCGCAGCTCAGTCTTCGAGATGTTTTTGTCGCTCGAAGTGCTGAGATTTTGACTTGTTGGGTGGTAGCACTCACTTGCGGTGTGAACGCTTTTCAGCAGCACCAGTCCGTGTCTCCAAAGTGTTTTCCTGACGCGAAAGAGGCAGATCTCGTGTGGCAAGCTGTTCGTCTGCGTATCTTCGAGCTGTCAGTAATTGTGGGGATGCCGGCAGCGATTCAGCGGGTTAAGAGAGCCATTCCCGACCAGGACTTGCAGCAATCCGAAGCTCTTCGTTACCGCCTCAAGTTTCTCCACCATAGCACGATATACGACTGAGAAGTACGAATCACTGTCCTGCTTTCCCTTCCACGTACATGTTGTTAATCCAATTTGTTTGTAGAGCTCAATTCTGTCGGTTGCTGTTCAATGTTCCCGTTTTACTTACTTAAGTTCGCTGCTTAGTGCAGCCACTTCACCACATTTAAATGACCATTTCTCGCTGCGAAGTTCATTGCGGACGTTGTGCAGCCCTCTGTTCGGTTCTCATGTAGCCACTTTACCAATTCGAAATAGCCGTATTTCGCAGCCCAGTCCATTGCGCCCGTAGTGCATCCTTCACTTCGATTGGCATGCAGCCATTGGACTACCGACAAGTGACCGTCTAGCGCCGCCTCGTCCAGGTCTTTGACGCTCCACTCGCATCGCTCGGCATGGAAATCCGACAACCACTGCAAAATGTGCACGTGTCCGCATACGGCGGCATAGTAAGGCGCCTTGCCCCAGTTCGCCTTGGTGTCCCTAACGGCGATATGTTTCAGTAACCGTAAGAAACCGATACAGCAGGCTCTGAACACGTGCCCCAATTCCAGGAATCCGTCGATGTGTAGAACGACATTCGGGGGCTCACGGAACAGCAGGCACTCGCGACAAACCACGCGGCCAGACGTTAAGACCGGGAAATCGTCCAGCGAAGAAGCCATTTGTTGCTTAACCAGGCAAATATCCGAATATGCACTTGCTGCTTCTTAGCATTGGAGATGATTGATGACTACAGAACTCGATAGTCGCTAATTGTCTTCTCTTGAGGCTGGCAGTGTGATTGATGGCTTTGAAGCTAGGGTGGCTATTGTTTCTCTCTTTGTTTTGTGTTATTTGTGTTATTTGGATTGGATCCGCTTAGGAAATACCAGTTTCATAGCTTTACGTCATTCACTTTCATAAAAAAAAAAGGTGTAACTCGTATAGGTTTTAACTTGCAAGAACTAATTGCAGTCGGTCGGAATTGTGGCTCGTGCTGGTGGAAAATGAAGGGTAGACGTCAACCAATGCAGGATGGTCGTTAGTTTTTCTTCTTCCTGCATTTTATGTGGTGCTTGCGAGGCTTGGCATTCCCCAGGCTTCAGCGCCAACAATACCAGCATGGCCGCACCCGACCAGTGGGCCGGGCACTGGACGCCTACCATAAATAGCATAACGGAGCGGCATAGTTGGAGCGCATATGACCGTCATAGAAAAGATATATGTATGGCATAAAGCAAGTACGCTT
>LGSM01000616.1:0-16730 GCA_001314345.1 Phytophthora multivora | reverse complement strand
TCACATGGCGGCGGTGCCGGATACCATCGATGGTAAAGCGACTGCAACAGTCTTTATGGACCGTGTCTTCCGACAACATGGACTCCCCGAGTCAATTGTCTCGGATCGAGACCCCCGTTTCACGGGTAAGTTCTGGTCCTCCGTGTTTGAGGTGCTTGGCACCAAGCTGGACATGTCCACTACGGACCATCCGCAGACCGACGGTCAGACGGAACGCGTGAACCACGTTGTGGAGGACATCCTCCGAAGCAACGGCTACCCAAACTTAGAAACATGCTTTGTGCCTCAAGCAAACTTCTAACTTTAGCATATTGTGCAGTATTTGCGCTATCGAGAATAGCACACGCACTTCTACTACAATTTTAATTACTTTAAAGAATAGATATACCTTTCGTAGTCGTGCAACCCCCTGACTCTTACCATACTGCATTATTATCAGTTTGATAAATGTGCTTCGACAATGCAGTACTGCAGCAGCTGTACACGTTAGCTCGAACTGCATGTGGTTGTCAAAAAAAATTTTTTTGTCAATTAACTGTGTTGTCCACACGTAATAGTGAAGCTTAGAATTTCAACCAATAAAATCGAGTCACCCTCTTAATCTGCCTGAAAAGATCGCATCATGGCCGTTACGATGCTACGCATTTTATCCCAACATTTCGAGGCATCACCAAGAAACCGCTATCTAATGACGCAATCATTCCATCTCGCAGTTAATGGGTTCGAACTGAAAAAAAAAAAAAAAAAAAACTGCCTGGACACAGCGGAGGCAGAGCCAACGTTGTTGTGCAGCGCCGAACAGTGCACTCGTCAACGATGGCTAAGAAGGAGTTCCATAAGGTCTACAATGCACAGAGCAAGCACAGCCGCATGCCCACACAGACGCAGATCCTGATGGGCACTATGGGACTGGCGGCAGTTCTACTGTTGCTGGAGATGTCAATGCTTGGGGGAGGTAATACTACGTATCTGAACGCCGAGGTGGAGGACGGAGGAAGCGTCTACCCGGAGGAAATCCTGCAGTCCGAGTGGGCTAACGAGGTGGACGAGGCCGACCTGGTGCATCTCAGTCTATTGCATGAGGCTTGTCTTACTTACAAGGATAGTGTTGTGCCGTGGACCTACGGCCTCAACGGCAAAGTGGCCAAGCCCAGTACACTCATCGATAAAGATGACCCAGATCTTCTCGAGAAGATGCGTCAGTGCCCGGATGTGGACATTTTCCTACCATTGGGCATCCGAGGACATGGATACTGCGAAGACTCCATCGCCTACACGAAATGTACGTCAACGAAGCTAATGGGAAGTAGTAAAGTTGGGTATTGATTAATGTTTGGATTGTTCTGCAGTCTTAGAGTCTCGGTTATTGCCGGCATGGGCGATTGAGATGAAGTATGAGGACAAGAAGACGGGCGAGACGTTCTCGTACCACGATTTGTGCCCAAAGACGCCTATGATCTTCTTCAACCACTATTGGGATGGCATCCCGGACGCACCAGAGTGGCCGAAGACTAAGCCGCTGTATTTGATGCCAAATATCGAAATGTACGAGCTCAAGGCCGAGCACTACTGGGGTGTGGACATGGTACTCTGCAAGACAGCTATTTGCGCTCGTCGAGTACGGATGTGGTATCAGCAGGAAGGCAACCCGCGTCACACACAAGTGATGTATACAAGACATACCTCGTCGGACGTTGCTGCGTTGGCTAGAACACGTCTCGGAGAAGACTCGATCAAACCGAAGAACTGGTCAGACGTGCAGTTTATCCACGCAGTCGGCACTAGCGTTCAGAAAGGAACCCGGCCTGTGTTGAATTGCTGGCTGGGCCGCACTGACTTCCCGCCTCTGCATGTGTACATGGATGAAGATGTGTACAATGGATACCTGAAGAAGCAATACGAAGGCAGGATCAGAGGCACGCAAGTGCACATGCACGTTGGCCGCGCCAGTGCTAATGACTTCGGTAAGATGATTGCCGAGTCTGCATTCTTCATGTGCACGAGCCTACAGGAGGGCTATGGCCACTACATCAACCAGGCACGGGCCAGTGGCGCGGTTATCATATCGACGGACTTGCCACCGATGAACGAGTTCTTAACTGCTGAATCAGGTGTGCTCATTCCAGTAAAGCGGTGGGCGTATCAGGAACAAATGCTTGGCGGACAGTACAACGGAGAGCACGGGTTGAAAGGCGTGGAGGGCTTCACTGCCGATCTGGACGGTGCTGGGGTTTGCAAGGCTGTTGAGAAGGTTCTGGCCATGACTCCGGCGGAACGGGAGGCAATGGCAGCACGAGCCAAGAAGCAGTACTTTATTGACTTGAATTTCTTCGCGGCCAAAATGAAGGAGCTCCGTGAAATTGCGCGCAGAGGCGACGTGCCTCGGCTTCGCAAAAATGAGGAGGACGCAGTATAATTCGACCAAAGTACCTGATGTAAGGACGAGTGCAAACAACCCGCAGACGCGATGGCGGCGCGGAGGACAAGTGCATGTAGAGGGAAGTTCAGTGCAAGGACAACAAATATACTCAAGTTGAAGCTACTTATGTTGTTTACACCAGATTGATAAGCACATATCCATTATCATTACACAGCAGATAAACCAGATGGACAACAAAAGTGTCCATTTCTGAAACGTATCGACGACGCACATAAAACTTCCTATGGAGCAATGGCCACATCCCTTTTAGACGTGCTGCTAACCGTGGATCAAGCCTAGCTACAGCACACTGCACACATACCTAATCTTGAAACCTTATCGGTGCCTTCTATCATATCATGGACTCCATGAATGTATACATGTCGTCAAAATGACTCGCTGCCTTGTCCACACTTTCGTAACCGACCTTTCTTTGTATAATTATCGCTTTACAGAGGTGTTTGAAGCAACATTCGTGTACAATTTGTGTACGCCAATACCTTTTGATGCGACCGACGCTGTGGCCTGGCTAACCATTCTTCAAAGACCGCCGCAAGACGCAAGACCCAAGCTCCAGCCTCCAAAACACAAAGACAAAGAAGCCAGAACACCATTCAATTGGTGCCATCCAGATCTCAAGTTTCCAAGCCTCCCCAGCCTCCAGACAGCCATGCAGACCAGTGGCAGGAAACCAATTTGGTACAGTCCACCACAGGACGACGGTACTCAGAGCCAGGAGCAGCCCAGGCCCGAACCAGAACCGCCAATGGAAACTGAGAACGACCGACTCGGAGTCCACACGCTGCTATCATTGCACACTCCACCGGTGATGCGATCACCCCAGGAGAAGGAGGCGGCCAGGCACTTCGACATGCGCAACAACGCCATCTCGTTGCTAAGCACAAGCCCGTCAAGCAGTGACACAGGCAGCACCGGCACAGACCACAGCAATGGACCTCACTATATGGCGAGATACCATAGCAGCTCAGAGGTGACCTCTGAGCCGATGCTCAATCGGATGTCCAGTGTCAGTCTCCGGGAGGTCGATGATGGTAGAAGGACCATGAGCGGAGAATACATGGAGGACGGAGAGGTCAGTGAAGACATCCGACACCCCACGCCTGCGCACGATGCCCACTTGGCCATTCGACCGCCTCCTGAAATGATGGAGTATCTGGACGGCACAAATGACGTTGTCTACGTCCAGACGCCAATCCCGCTCAACACAATGACCCAGGAGAAAGTCCATCGCAAGCGTTCAGCCCCCTCTCCTGCAAGTGACCAGCGTCAATATTCATGGAAGCGTCAAAATCACGAGTCTTCACCTGCAATGAAGAAGCCCTTTGCACGTCGAGGACTAGCCAGTGCACTTTCGGAAGATATTTGCTTGTCAACTCCAACAGGAGGCAAGAACTCGACGCTGGCCAAGCTGGCGAGTAATTTGCTGCATCAGATGGAGAACGAAGCTGCTGGAACGTTGCTGGTGTACCAGCCTACGTGTTTGGATCACCACAACGACTCGCACCAGGAGAGTCGCCAACGTCTCTGTGTGTTGGGTGGCCCAGAAGGCGTGTTGCACAAAGACCGGTTTAAAGATCTCAAGTGGGCCAACCTCAGCGACTTGCGTCCAGCACGACTGAACGACATCTTGCGTGTGCACACGACGGAGTATATCCAGCATCTTGAGCGTGCTTGTGGCAACCTTCCCGACCAAAACGAGGAGTACTTGGTCGGAACGCTGTTCGACAAGCAGAAGGGTGACCAAGAGCTTACGTATGATGAGTGGCTCCAGGTGACCAGCTTCTGACTAGTTGTTGATTTGCTTTGGTGATATCCATAACGTCTCTCTGTGTGTGTTTGAGGCATTCAGACGAAACATGCTCAGAAATGCTTTGAAGTCGAAGACCAGCCGTCAGGAGGGAGCTTCGACATGGACTCACCAATCTCCAAGAGCAGCTACTTGGCAGCTCGTATGGCTGCGGGAGCTGTGTGCCACGCTATCGATAAAGTCCTCAACAACGAGACAAAGTACGTCTTAAGGACAATTCGCGTGCTCTGACCTAATAACTAAACTGTGGTGGTCTTTTGTATAGGAATGCTTTTGTCATAGTGCGACCACCTGGCCACCATGCTGGCCCCAACGGATGCGTTGAAGGTGAGGGATTCCACCTCCGTCCCGAAATGTGCACGTGTGGCTTCTGCCTCATCAACAACGTCTGCGTCGGCGCTTCGTACGCCATGAGCAACTACAGCGCCCCGTACTACACCCCACTGGTGCCAAGAAGCTTGAAATCGAACTCTCTTCTGGACTCGAGAAAGCGCGTGAGAGTCCAGCGTGTTGCCATTGTGGACTTCGACATTCATCATGGCAACGGCACCGAGGAAGTCATCCGGAATTTGATCCCTCACAAGCAGAACTACCCGCTTCCTCCAAGTTGGGCACCCGTCCAGTTCTCTTCGTACAAGCCTTGGCGTGACGAGAAGGACCCTGAAAACGTTTTCTTCTCCTCCATTCACCTGTACGACGACGACAACTTCTATCCGTGCTCAGGGATGGGGCCTCACGGCTGCTCTCCCGAGCTCGAAAAGAGCAAGAACATTGTGAATCTCCCGCTGAAGGTGTTAGGCCCCAAGTACCTGGACGAGCGATTGAAACTCTCATCCAAGGCGAAGAAAGCTCTAATGGAGGAATCGTCCAAGACCTTCCGCGACACTGTGACGAAGAAGCTCATTCCTGCGTTGACCAAGTTCCGACCGGATCTCATCATGTTGTCCGCCGGATTTGACGGCCACGCCGACGACTTCTACTACTTTTTGAGCGAAGACGACTATGGATGGGTCACTGAACAGGTCGCTGCCGTTGCTGAAGAGTAGGTGGCGTTTTGTCCCCATGCTGGCTTGAAAGTGGAGACTAAACTTGTGGATATTGTAGTTGCTGTGACGGTCGCATCGTTTCGGTGCTCGAAGGAGGCTACAACGTCGTCCCATCCAAATTCCAGCGTCCGCGGTCCAAGGCACGCAAAAATGCCATTTCCAACTTCCACTATGCCGCGAAGATGCACAATCGCCCGGTGGATGAAGAGCTCAACTCGTACGGGTCGTTGGCACGCTCGGTTGCGTCACACGTGACAACTTTGATGCGAGCGTCCCAGAATTAGTGTACCAGAATATTACAGTAAGTAGTTATCACAATATTCACGGTTACTTTGTGGAATTTTTCAGCTTGGGTAATTTAAGACGTTATTCCAGGAGTCCTTTTTGGATCAGAGCACGAGTCGCCATGTCGGAGCGCAAGGCCGTGATCAAGAACGCAGACATGCACGAGGACATGCAGCAGGACGCTGTGGACTGCGCCAGCCAGGCGCTGGAGAAGTACAACATCGAGAAGGACATCGCCGCCTTCATCAAGAAGGAGTTCGACAAGAAGTACAACCCCACGTGGCACTGCATCGTGGGCCGCAACTTCGGCTCGTACGTGACGCATGAGACCAAGCACTTCATCTACTTTTACCTGGGCCAAGTGGCCATCCTGCTCTTCAAATCTGGTTGAGGTTATTGCAATGAATAACAGAAGGAGAACTGGTGATAATATATTGCAGTTGAAGATTTCAATTTTCTTGTCAAAAAGAGCTTTTGGTAGTCAAGCTTTAGTTATCTACATGATGCTGCACTTCTCCTGGTCACTTGCACCGGCACGTCCTGCAGCTACAGCACCAGTATGCGCCGTCTCGGCGTGCTGGATAAGTGCATTTAAGTTGGGGAAGACAGCGCGGCATTGCGGACACACCTCACTCCCAGCAGGGACTCCAGCACTGGCCGCCGCACGAGCAACAGGCTGCGACGTAGCAGCAGAAGCTCGACTGGAGTTGGAAGTATCCGGATGTGCTCGGTTCACGTGAGCGATGAGTTGACTCACGTACGCGAACTTCTGGTGACACATGGGACATTCTTCCGAGCTGGTTGTGACCGCACTACCTGCAGCCTTAGCGTTCTGTACAAGGGAAGACATCGCCGATTTTGTGCCACTCACCACTGAAGCTGCAGCATTCTGTGCATTCTTCTGGAACTGCGACGTCTTAGGTTTAGCTGAAGACGAAGTTCTTGATTTAAATCCCCCGAGCCATTGCTGTCTCTGAGCTTGCCGCTTCGACTCGCAGGCATGATCCGCCTCAAATCGGTGCTTTAAGCACACGTCCTGGGCGCATTTGTTGCAGTGGAACTGGTTCGACGTAAGTAGAACCTCTCTGCATCCGTCAGCAGCACAGCGTTTCTTCTTCGGCTTCTTATGTTGCGCTTGCTGTTGCTGGAGCTTCTCGCGTGTGCATTGGCCAATACGCACGTGCTCCTCCCACACGACGTTGACGTCTTGTTCGGCCGTCCAGCGGATCATTTGCTTGCACACGGGGCACTGTACTACCCGGCGGTCGTGGCTGCCTGCTTTGGGGCATTCGTGTGCGTCGTAACTGCGATGATCCAGACAGAAGACGCCACTGCAGCAATCGCACGTGAATGGGAGGAAGTCCTGTTGGTGGCAGGCGGGTACGGAGCAATGCGCGCCGATGTCCATTGTGGAGTAGAACGAGGTAGAACGATAACCTTCTTGTGGGGAAGTTGCGGAATGATCCAGGGAGAGCTGCTTGAAAATGGCGAAATAGCGACGTTTATGTCCGTGTTGCCAGGGGGACACTGGATTTGGCTTTCGAAAAGTCGAGAATCGAGGACGTGCGACACTGACAAGGTCCGTAATCGCAGGGGATGATGGTATAGATTTCTTTTCCTCCAATCATAGAATAGTTCAACTTACACTTTCATCCAATCGAAAGAGTGGAATATAACCCCGACGCACATCCATTGGAGACCGCACACAGCAAAAGCTCATCATGGCGCTCTTCCGGTACGCTTCCAGGCTCTGTATCTCCTCCTACAGCGCTCGAAACAACTAACACAGCACTGCATGATCTGCGTCTTGTTCTCCTCTTTATAACGCACTAATTTTCATCTCTCTAGATCCCTCGCCCGTCAGTTTAAGGCGCTTTCCGTCGCAGCACCAGCTCCCCGCATTGCTCCTCGCTTCGCCGCTGTGGCTTCAGCTCCTACTGCCCCCTCTACGCTCGTGTCTACGCTCGCTATGCGTACGACCATCGCCTTCCCGCAGCTGCAGGTGCGCGCCATGGGCTACAAGCTCAAGACGAAGGCGTCGGTCAAGAAGCGCTTCAAAGTGAACAGCAACGGCCTTGTGAAGCGCGCGCAGGCCAACAAGCGCCACATTGCGACCAAGAAGACGCGCGAGCGCATCCGCCGTCTGGGCAAGTCTGTGTTCGTGCAGGGTAAGATCCGCAAGAACGTGCTCCGGATGCTCGTCAAGAACTAAAAGGCCCCAGACTGAAGTAGGACGCCTTCTGTATTTGGCAAAAGGTGACGGCTTTTACTGCTGTAGATAGAGAATACTTCAGGTTTGGAGATCCAAGATCGGCAAATATGGAGTTGGTACGAATTTGTAGAGTTTCAAGTGTTGTGTTACAGCGTACGTAGGTTCTGGTCCTGGAATTGATGTTCATGTTGCCCGAACACTCGGATCTCAAACATCCGACGCAGAAACAACTTGGCGGCCATGCGTTCCGAGATACAAGCGGTCGTTCAGGGACGTCAACGTGCGGGCTTTTCGGATCGCTTCGCAGAGATCGGACCGACAGTAGGAACTGTGTAATAAGGAGATCCAGTAAACAAGTGTTGGTTTTGCGCTGAAGGCACGTGGAAGCGCTTCGTGCACTGGAGCAGCGTAGGCCCAAGAGACCACTGCCAACTGGTGTTTGCAAGGTCTAAGTTCTGATTACATGCCGAAATCTAGAACCGCTGGATTAAAAATGAGAAAACCGTCAATCCATTTTTCCTGCGACCTAGGATCATCATACTTCCGAAGTACAAGATGCTCACCAGATGCTCAAAGCGTAGCCGAAAATTGGCAATGGATTCAAACATTAATGCTTCGTTAACAAGCAAAAACTTCCAGGAACAAAGACAACAAAGCAAACGAAGTGCCCGAGGAGGAAACTCCAATCCAATTCTCGACTCAGCGGCCGATTTGCGCAATGACCAGGTAACAAGTGCCTTTGACGGTCCCATCACATATAACTGACACCGTGTCGCCCTCATCGAACTGCATCACAGAGCTCAGCGTCGCTGAGTAGCAGTGATTATTCATGTAGAAACAGGCAGCCTTTTGAACACACACTTTGTTCTTCACCAGGTCGACATAATCGTTGTAGCCACTGGGAAAGTTGTTCACGACTGCAGTAACGCTATACACCCCAGGTCGGCGAATCAATACACTGCCATCAGTAACAGGAAATAACTCAGCTTCCACTGCGTTCCACAACATTTCCCGCGTACTCGCATCCTTATTAGAAGCTTCAAACCGTGCGAACGGTAGGGATCGACCAGCGCTGATGTCTTTACGAAGACGCTCAACTTCCTCCTGTTGGTCGCGCAGCTTGGATTCCAACACGTCGATTCGCTCTACCGAGACAGGATCCAGATCAAAAGAGTACTTTGCCACTCTCGTTGAGCGAAGAAGACGAAACCGAACAGCAAACGATAGGCGGAGAACCCCACCCTGTTTAATCTCCAATGTTCGCTGAACGTCACCACAGTTGTCCAGTTCGCAGTCAAGCGCATCTTGGAAACACTGCACAAAAATCGACAATCTCAGATATCTGCTACTTCGAAGTAGTAATATCTACGTTTGCAAGTAGTTTACCACTTTACCTTGAGGTAGTCGAGAGGGGACGCATCTGTAATCGAGTTGACTGAAGTCACGTAGGCAGCTTTAGCCATGTCGCCCTTGTACCATTGCTTCTTGCTGGTCCTATCCTCCATCCAAATGCTCAGCTTGTCGTCCTTGAGCTGGAGAACATAGCGGTACGACGTCGAAGGTGGATGGAATGTAGTCACACCCTCAGCCTCGATATCTCTTGATGGCGCCATGCCTTTTACTGGGAAAAATGGGTTGTGCTTACGGAGGCTTCGAGAGATAATTGTACTGGGAAAGAGCTGCAACCCACAACCAGCTTCGTACGCAAAACAAGACATTTCCAGGAAATATCCCAAATTTTAGGTATCTTTTCGACATTTTCCTGTAAATTGCCCAGAGAAACTCATTAAGAAATGGTTGGATCCTGGGAACATGCCAATCACAATTTCTCACTTTGCAAAATTTACAGCAGTGTCTCTATGGTAGAAACTTGAACTCGACAAATTCGTGAGGAGAAAATTGTTGTTGGCACCTAAATCTAAGAACAACCACTTTACCAAAATCCACTCATCCTCCTTGGTGGATGGATGGATGAACGTCATTTGTCACTCGAGGTTCTCAGGATATTTTACAGGAAAAGTGGCGAAAGTTGCACAAGCCTTTTCTCAATAATTCTGGGATCTCAACGCGACATTCAGTTAGTCTTTTACTTTAACTTAGAGGTTGCTTCAATCCTTTATCGCCATAACTGCTCTGAAGTCTTTACGAAGTTGCTCCACTTCGCCCTCTAGGTCGTGTAGCTTGGATTCCAGCCTATTAATTCGCTCTACCGAGATAAGACCCAGCTCAAAAACGTATTTTTCCACTCTTGTCGAGCTTAAAAGACATCAGAGCATTATCTTGTACAAATCCCAATGATCGCTCAACATCGTCCAGTTCGTAATCAAGAGCGTCTTGGAAACACCGCACAAACCAAGATCTAAGATATCTGCTATTCTGAATCTACGCCTCGTGTATCTTGTGATGGTGCCACGAAGTAGTTTCTTTCACTGGCACAAATGGAAATACGCTAACGAAGGTTTCCAGAGAGCACTTGGAAAAAACGTTTTTACGTCGTCCATCTCTTGAAAAAAAAAAAAAACTGCACAATGGAGAAAGGAAACGATGACGTCTGTATTGCTGTAAATATTTAGGCTTGGGAATCCAAGCCCACAAAATACGGTGTTGGAACGAATTTGTAGAGTTTCGAGCGTTGTGTTACAGAGTACGTAGGTTCTGGTCCTGGAATTGGTGTTCGTGTCGCGCAAACGCTCGGATCTCAAACATCCGAAGCAGGAAGAACTTGGCGTCTTCGTTAAAGTGTTGTCGGGCCCGTGTTCCGAGGGACAAGCGGTCGTTCAACGACGTGAAACTGTGGGCTTTTAGAATCGCGTCGCAGAGGTCGGAGCGACGGTAGGAGGCTGGAGGGTGTGGTAGAAGCAGTGAGTCATCCAACTGAGCTTGCGATGCCTCCGTAGCAACCAGAATCCCCTCAGACGGCCCTGATACGAGTTCATTCATCGGGTAAGCATCTACAGTCACTATAACACCGCCAGAAGCTCGTGCAAGGTCGATACAGTCGTCATTGGCAGTCGGGCAGATGAAGAAGGAGCTATTGCTGAACTCCCTAGCGAATTTGAGCGGATCCAGCGTCTGGATCTTGGCATTCTCGCTAGCAGGGAACTGTTTGTACAACCTCTCACCTTCAGCAGGTTTGTTACCTCGAAACTTCTTCAGTACGTAAACGTCCAGCAGTGGAGCTTCTGGGAGCTCGTTAACGTGGGATTTCCAGCAGTTGATCACGTCTTGAGTCGTTTGAGACTTGAAATCCCAGCTAGTATGGGCGAAGCGAGGACTGCTAAGGTCCGTCGTGTTTCTCTGTTGTATCGCACCACTGAGTCTTTGGACGTAGTTGGTTGGGTCGGGACTCACGTGTGCGGTGTAAATGACGCGAGGTTTCTTCAGTAAACTACTGTCGCGATCCAGAAACTGCTTCAATTCGTTATCACAGCGTTTCGTACGGCACAACACGAGATCTGTGCGATCCAACACGGACTTCGTGTATTCTTCAGGTGGAGGGGAGGGCGTAGTATTGAGCGGTAGACCCGGTGCCATGAGATACACAGGCTTAGTAGCTGGCCATGACGGATGTCCCGTCAGTGTTAGCACGTGTTCAGGAGCTAGGAAGAGCATGGGCGTATCCGGACATAGTTCGAAGTAGCTAGTCTTCTGTCTCGACACGATGTCGTACAGTTCTACGTCGAACACCCAGTCCGGTAGAAGCCGTGACTGTAGGAATTTCAACGCTCCAGCTACGGTAGAACACCCAGCAGGTCCTCGTGCTGCTGATGGCATGTAGATATCCACATCAGGACATTGTCGTAGTTCGTCCACTAGTCGTGGATCTCCTCGATGCAGTAAACTGGTGCTGGTTTGCGCTCGTGGAACTGGGAGATCTGCTTCATGGCCTGGAGCAGCGTAGACCCATGGGAAAACTGTGTTGTTCTCGATTCGACATCCAGTTTGAAGGTACGTGAGATGCAGCAGATCGTCGGAGGAAACGTGAGGGGATAAAGCTTCGAAAGCCGCGATGAAGGACGACCGTTGAGCGTGAAAAGCGAGGACTTCCCACGCGACGGAGAAGACCCCGACGGTCATGAGCAGAGCCACGAGAGTCTGCAGGTATCGGGTCGAGTCTTGCTTCAAGAGCGGCGTCTTCTTCATCGTCGTCATGGAATCCACGGTACAAGTAGAAAACTGGAAAGATATCTCGATGATACAAGAGGGATTCAGTAGGACTTGATGGGTACAGTGCACTGCCCCCTTGGCCTGTGGGTGTATATTATTCTCTCCAAAGCATAAGCAATCGTGTTGTATTCACAATTACTGGGAAGTTAGTATTTTGGAAAGAAGATCCAGTACCCACTCATTACCCAAGGAGCGCAATAGTGAGGCTACAAGGACCTCCAACGTCACCGTCATATTCAACTGACACCGTGTCGCCCTCATTGAGGTGCATAACAGAGCTCAATGCTGCCGGCTCCCAATCTTCTTCTTGAACTGTTTTGTTCTTCAGTAGTGCAGCCTTACGAGGATTGATGTAGAACCACACGGCAACACTATACGCCCCTTTTTGGGAAATCGTGACGGTGCCGTCAACAACGTGGAAAATGTCTGATTCCACTGCGTTCCACAATAGTTTTTGCGTATCTGGGTGCGTAGTCGAAGCTTCAAACCGAGCAAACGGGAAGGCTTGACGAGCATTGCGGAGTCGCTCCAGTTCTTCCTCGTAACTCTGTAGTTTGGATTCCAGATCTTGGATTTGGTCAGCGACAGGATTCAGCTTAAAAGTGTATTTTGCCACTCTCGTTGAGCGCAGAAAGCGGAACTGAATAGCAAACGATAGGCGAAGAGCCCCACCTTGTACAAGTTCCAACTGTCGCTCGACAGTACCGCACTTATCCATGTCACAGTCAAGTGCATCCTGAAAACACTAAGAAAACAAGATGTTAGCTTACCTGATAACTTTGAATTGTGCAAGTACACACTTTACCTTGAGGTAATCAAGAGCCGATCCATCAAAGATCGAGTTGGCCAGAGTCACGTAGTCTTCTTTAACCATGTCACTTTTGGACCATTGCTTCTTGCTGGTATTATCCTCCATACTGATGCTCAGCTTGTCATCCTTGAGCTGAAGAACGTAGCGGAATGACGTTGGAAGCGGAGGTTGGAATATAGACACACCCTTAGCCTCAACATGTTGTAATGGCTCCATGTTACAGAAAGGAAAGGGAACGGAGAATCCTTTCACTGGCAAAAACGGTATTGAGGCAGAGTGAAATTACAACATTGAAAAAAACCTTTTCGCCAAAAAGTACAGAACGGATGATACTCGGAGATATCACAGCAACCACGTTGAAAGTAGCGATGGCGGTAGACCCGTTTAGTCTGTTGGCTGAATCGGAAGTACTTCAAGTATCAATCACGTACCAACCAAACGAAATGAAATATTGATCGAACTCGATCAATTCCCCACCAAGTTGCGCAATAGTGAGGTAGCAAGTGCTACCAAAGTCACCATCACATTTAACCGGCGCTCGTCGAGCTTGATTACAGAGCTGAGAGTTGCCGAGTAAACGTGACTACTCATACAGGCTCGTAACGCACGTTTTGTTCTTGCGTAGCCCCGCATACTCGTTTTGTTTAGTGCTGTTCGCCGCTGCGGCAACACTATACCTCCCCGGTCGGCGAAGCAATACTTCGACATCAATAACGTGAAATGTGTCAGATTCCACAGATTTCCACAGCGGTAAACCGGTAGTTGCGTTCTTGGTCGAAGCTTCAAACTGCAGAAATGGGACGACTCAGTGAACGCTACGAAGTTGATCCAATTCTTCCTATTGGTCGCGCAACTTGGATTTCAGCTCTAAATCGAGGCTTATAAGTGTATTTCATCGCTCCTGGGGATTAAAGTAAAATTGAAGTAATTGATACCATGATTTTTGAAATTCCAACGCGAATGAATGCAACAGACACTACGAGCTTTCTCATCCATGGGTCAAATCGATCAAAAACCCTTTTGCGCGCGTGCTCTGCCAAATGACAACCATGGTCATTCCTGTCCGTCGAAGTTCTGCTGAATGCCACTCACCACATCGTCAGCACTTCCAAGCCCATTTTTGATGAAATCCTTGCAGCTTCGTGAGGGTCTGGTTACTCAAGTAAGACAGAATTTTGTCGTGAATAGGCTCATTCGGAATACAAAACTTGTAGACTCTCGACTTCTTGGGGTTGGCTTTGTTGTGGGCGAGTTTCTAACTGCATTTCTTCTTGTGGAGAGATATTCGTCGCCGCGTGAACATCCCGTGGCAGAACTCGCACATTTTTGAAGTGGCCTTGGTCGCTTTTACTACGGTTGAAACTTTACCTACGTCACTTGGACGGCATCTCTTCGGAGTGAAGGTGCTTTGGCTTACCGTTGGATTTCTGAAATGACCGCTCCTCGGCAAGCCGATTGGCGAGAAATTTTCCCAAACTTCCCCCGGGCGACAAGACTTGTTGTGGCACTAGAAGACGAATTACTCCCTTATGTATCGCCAAACTTCTTGTCAATATAACGAGAGAAAGAAATAAATCAAATGATGTTTTCTACGTAGATATTCGATGGAAGACGACAATTTGGAAACTCTAACCAGGGCCCCCCTCCCCCTGCCTCCCAAATTGCGAAGTGAACCAATAACGTACAATTCTTCAGCAAACAAAGCCTTCTTTAATTGAACAATCGGTAAAAGAAGTCCAAAGCACAACGAAAACAAGCGTGTCGTATCGGGATATCGTCAATAAATTCAAGAACTACATGTACTTCAAAGTATTGCTTTGCTAGCAACCCGTAAAGGTAACATACATGCATGTAACAAGCCACTTGATGGCCAAACCCGACCCCACCTACCACTTATTGCCCAAGCTGCGCAACAACGAGATGACAATTGCCTCTCACGACCCCGTCACATTGAACTGACACTGTGTCGCCCTCATCCAGCTCCGTAACAGACCTCATGGATGCCGAATAGAAGGGACTAAGCAAATTGATGTAGGAGCAAGTAGACCTCTGAAGACACTGCTCGTTCTTCAGCAGTGTTGCCTTCACACATTTACGAGCAGCATTCACCCCAGCGGTAATACAGTACAACCCCGATCGGCGAATCGTAACGTTGCCATCCACCACGTTAAAATCGTCCGATTCGACCGCCTTCCACAGCAATTTGTGGGTGTTTGCGTCCTGAGTCGCAGCTTCTAACCATACGAACGGCTTGCGATAGTCTTGATGCAATCGGTCCAATTCTTCTAGCAGGTCGCGTCGCTTTTTCAGCCGCTCCGCCGAGACAGGATCCAGGTAAAAAAAGTAGTTTTCCACTCTCGTTGAGCGCAGAAAATGGAACTGAATAGTAATCGATAGCTGGAGAGCTCCACATGGTAAGAATTCCAAAGTTCTCTCGACATCATTGCACTTGTCCAGCTCACAGTCAAGCGCATCCTGGAAACACTACACAAAAAAAAACAATTTAGTAAATGTCAGATATCTCTAGACAAGTGTGTCTGTTGCCACTTTACCTTCAGGTAGTCGACAAGTGGAGCATCCGTAGTCGTAATGACCGGATTCACGTAGTCATGTTTAGCCATGTCGCCTTTGTACCATTGCTTCTTGCTGGTTCTGTCTTCGATCCAAATGTTCAGTTTATCGTCCTTGAGCTGGAGGCGATAGCGATACGATGTTGAAGGCGTTTGGTTGAATGTAGTCACACCCTCAACCTCAACATCTCGTGCCATGCTACAGACTGGACTGGAGACGTCCTTCCTTTCACTAGTAAGAAGGATGTTTAAACTACGGAAGTGAAGAATTGTTCGAACTTCGGAAAGTGTGAAATCTTTTCTCCGAAAAATGCTTTCCTGGTTAAATCTTGAGCAGGAGTTGAAAGGGTTTATAATCAATTTTTGTTAGTGTTGAGTCACTACATGTAGATTCCAGCCATCACCACTGGTCGATCCCTTCCATTTGCATGGATTGAAACTTTGACAAGACGGGCATACGCGAAAACTATTGTGGAACGCATTCGAATCGGACATTTTTTACGTTGCTGATGGCGAAGAAACGATCCGGCAATCGGGGGTATACGGTGTTGTCGCAGTGGTTAACAACTCTCTTATCTACAGGCTGAAGAACATGAGTGTGTTCAAAGAGTTACCTTCTTTCTGGAGGCAGCAACATTGAGCTCGGCCTGGACACACCTTGAAGGCGACACGGTGTCATTTGAATGTAACGGAACCGTTGAGAGCACCTATTACCTCGCCTATAGGTTCCTTTATTTTGTACTACATTGTAGTACCAGAGTACAAACTACGGCACAGGGCAACCTGGGCCGCTACATGTACTTCAAAAGTGTATTTTGCTACTCCCGTTGACGAGAAGACGGGGCTGACACCACACGATACCCACCTCAAGTGTTCAAATAATATTCTTCTGACCGCAATCAATTACTGCAGAGAAATATTTGACAGCAATGTTTTTAGTTGTTTACTTCGAAATATCATTTCCCTTACTACCAATCATCTCCCCTGATCGTACCGTTTTACTGCTTGGCGAGCAACTTCTGCAACCGCTCGAGGACAACATTCAAGTCGTCTTCAAGATCCCACGCTATCTGAGCTTTAGCCTTAGCAATTATCCTTGGCAGGTCAGCGTTGCCGAATCGCTCTTTGAGCACCGCGAGAACTGCCTCATCAGCATTTCCCCGCTCGATCTCTTTTGAGTAAGCCATCCAAGTGCTAAATGCTGCGCTCTCGAAAACTTCCTCGCCTTCCGAGTTCAGTTTCAGACGGACAAAAGCGTCCCGAACAGTGTGCTTGGCCTTCACCCAGTCATTGAACAGAATCTTCTCTAATTCTTCCGCTAGTGCCAACGTAGTAGATTTATCACGTGCTTGGATGATCATACTTGTTAGTTGTTGTTCCCCATAGGTACTC
>LGSM01000615.1:0-16769 GCA_001314345.1 Phytophthora multivora | reverse complement strand
TTGAAGATGTAGTTGAATATCTCGTAGGAAGTCGTGAGATTCTTGACCAGCCGCACGTGCATGTTATCCATCGTCTTCATCAAGAAGGCCTTGGTCTTGGCTTCTTGGCGACGGCGCTCACGCTGGCTAAGAGGCTGATGCTTCTCTTTCTTGGTGCGCTTGCGTGATCGGCGAGCTTCACGCGAGTTGAACGGTCGGACGGCTGGAAGGTCCTTGCACTTGATCGATCCATCTGAGCTGGCTCCACAGTCATCATCAGAGTCCGAGGGCGGCTTGAGCTCGTCGTCGCTCTCCTCGTAGTCAACAGCGTCAGAGTCGACTTCAGCGTCCTTGGTGGCCTTGGCTGGAGGGTCATCGTCGTCAGATATGTCGCTAGTGGCCTCTTCACTCTCATCTTCTGACACACCATCGTAGTCGAGCTGTTTCACATAGCCGAGCAGGTGCTTGCCATCGAGTGCTGCGCACAAGCGAGTCTTCCACACGTCGAAGTTCTCGGCGCCGATGAGTCGTGGGAAGTCGTCGCTTGAGGCTTGTCTTGGGCTCATAACCTCTGGCGAGTAGCGTAGGTTGTGTGAGAGAGAGGAAGATGAAGATGTTTGTAGTGGCCGTCAAAAGACGAAGTAAGCTTTATTAGAGAGAGAGTTCCTTCTAGATGGTTGGAGAAGGAGAAGCAGCCTTAACGTATGGCTCCTTCTATAGTAATACTCTACTCTAGTATAACAGCTTTCACAGGTTTGTAAATGACTGGATATCAGCTCAGGGGTACGCCGTACCATATAAAGTGGCCACTTCAACAAACGGGTCTTCAGTTCTTCAAAGAATTGATTTCGATCCGCCCAAATCAAGAAACTTACCCCCAACCGAGGGGCCGAATTTGGATTCTACGGCAATAATCAAGAAGTCTAAGTACACGTAGATACTGTACAACATATATAATAATAGCTATAACTACCGGTAGTAAATCAACTTCTTCTTCAAAGCGATTCGACGATCAAATATTACGGTACGGTAAGAATCTGTGATGCGTTATCAAAACGGTAATCATGCGTGCCAGCAAGTTTACATGTACATGTCTCAAAGATTGAGGTCAGCACTGCTGTGAGTAAATCTTTGAGCAAAGACCTGCTGTCCCTCCTCTCTGTGAGCCACATACTGTGACCAAACTTGCTAAAATCCGCACGTAAATTTTTGAGGATAATTTTTGGGATTTACTCACATGGTGGAGCTTGCAAAACTAAATGTGCATAGACACGATGAGAATGTAGTTGTACTCCCGACCGGTGATGTTACTGTGTAGCTCTTGTCCTATTCACTTTGCTATTTACCAGCAACACACGACAGCAAACTTTCCAGAAGCCTCTCCGTCTCCCCCAGACCGCAAGACCTCCCACCGCACGTCCGAAGACATGAAGTTCGCCATTGTGTCCGTAATCGCCTCGCTCCTGATTGCCGGAACCTCTGCACAAGGTTTTAGCTGCGCCGGTGTTGGAAACATTCTATGTGGTGGTGCCGGCACACAAGTCTGTGCCAGCAACGGTGTCACCTACGCGAGTCGATGCGATTTCAACAAGGCCAACTGCGACAACAAAGGGTTGCGAGTGCTGCACAATGGCATGTGCAGAAGGGACGGAACACGCTAGAGCAACCGAAAGAAGAGTTCTTGTCCAGGCTTGACGCCGCCCTTTTTGGGTCGGAGCAAAGTACCAACAAGCGAGACAAGCGACTCTCCACCTCATGCTTTTAGTCGATTACATGGACTGTAGCACCGTGCGTTTAGGCAAGACATAACCTTGCAAGAAAATACTACTAGTCGTACTAGTACTTGTTGGAATTGGACCAGTTCTCTTCTCATTGTTCTTTTTAACGTGATAAATACGCGAGTGACTGGGTTAAAGTGGTCATGGTCACGGACAGTTAAAGAACAGCTTCAGGCGTGGTGGTCAACAAGGCTCTAAAGTCTGTTCGACGCAAGGTGAACGAGTTCAACCGACGCGAGGCGGCCTACCTGGCAAATCTACAAGGATTTGAACTAAAGAAGCGAAATCATCGTCGCTGTGCTCGCAACTACCTCTACGGTACTCTATTGCCGAGTTCATCCTTCTCTGTATCCTGCTGCCGCAATTGTTTGCTGGTAACAATAGTATTGGACGGTGTACAGTTCAATAGTCCGCTGGAAACTGTGTCCATGTATTTATTGTGGGCGAGTTGGCACTTACTTCGATGCAGATGCGTTCGCCCATTTGAACTTAAAACTAAAGTCGGTGCCTGTACAAACTCACTTATCAGTAAGCCCGCTCTCGCACCAATTAAAAAAGAAAATCTTACCGACGTGTACGAGAGGAACTTGCGTCACATATACAAACCACAGCATCAGTTTGGACTGTATCATCGTCGCCTGCGTCTCCAATACAAAACCAAGCTGATGCAGAGATGAGACTCCCAGCACGCGCTTTAGTATCACCAGCGCTGCAACCAGAGACGTCAGTTCCAACATGCTGTAGGCTAGCACCAAGCCAGCTTTTGTGTAGAGCTCCTGGCTTGAAAGCCCATCGAATGATTGAATGTAGATCTTGTTGGGCAGGTGAAAGGCTATTACCATGTACAGTGCTAAATGCAGAAGTTAGTTCCATTGTTTCTTGCAAAATTACTGTAGTACGCACCGTAAACCAGGGGGAGCACCGCTTCCGTGTATTCCACAAGTACCAGGTACTCTGTGATATATAGCACACGTGCAGTTGTGTTTATAAACGACGCACGTTCCTGACAAGTGAAAATCGCTTCTAGTCCTAGCGCAGGTTCCAGTTCTTTTGCTCGTTCTGGGTACACACTAACGGTTTTTGGTATATTCCGCTGTGCTGGGCTCTGTGGATAAACATGAGCTCCTCTTGGAAGTACCCGCCTCGAAAAATATTCGCCAAAGGGATGCAAACGCTTCGCCGTAGCTTCAGGTCGCGTTGGATCCCGGATAATACTAGTACCCTTCGAACGCGAGAAAGTCGGCGCTGTTTCGAGAAGTAATTCGGCTACATTCAGTCTTTTGCTGCTTCCTTGGCTATTCAGCCCTGTGCTATCACTTATTACCAGCAGCCTCTGCGCTATCTCCACAAAACTTGCGCCAGCAAGAGGATGGCCAGGTGGAATTTTCTCCATAAAGTTTTTCACTTTTCCGAAAACTCCCATTGTACCCGTCATGGCAAACCAAAAATGCAGCACATCAACTAGCATTATAGCCGCTGTAGTCGCTGGGGAGGAACTGTTCTGTACTGCACACGAAACGTAGAGCGCGTTGAAGACTTCGACGTTAAAAATCACAATTTCTGGTTTGATGTCGTTCTGGTCTCCCAGTGCGTAGCTAATCCACGCTTCTCCGACAGCTTTGAAAGTGGGCAGCAACAGTACGAACGCCGTCTGGGCAATGCCTGTAAGCGAGTTAAATCCGAAAATGTAGAGCGGGTAGATGAGTGTCAGAGCCACTTGCCACATATAAACCATCATGTGTCTGGCCAGATCGTGGCGTAGCCCATATTCTGCTCTCCATCGATGCCCCCATACGTACGCAAAGCTTACCACGATAATAATTATACTCGGAGGCGAAGCTGTTAACATACTAAAAGGAACAGGAAATGCCACCCAAACAGCCATCGCAAATAGGACAAGAGAAGAGATGATACTCCCTACCAAAGCGATTGCCACAATATAGCGATGTTCCATCTCCAGTCTCGCAAGGCTTTGACTTATTTGTGTCATCGTTGAATAGTTCACAAAGTACATGACCAGCCACGCACGTATCCAGAAGGTGACGTTCCTGTAAGGTCCGGCTTCCGGTGGGGCGAGTGGGGCGGATTCCACTAACGTTGCCAGAGCGACGCACGGTAGTGAAGTAAGGAGGCAAACGGACAATAGCCGATAACTTGAAACATGGTCGGTGTAGTTTTTCAGCCGTCGCAGTCGCTCCGTGGAGTAGCGTCCATGAGGCTGCATTTTCTCGCTCATAGCAGTGAGAGGCTTGAAACACGAAAAGACGACCATCTTCTGGGCAATGATAAAAACAACAACTAAAAGTAGCTCAATCGGATGTGTATGAACGAAAGCAGGAAGCTGGGCCAATCCCAACAAGGAAAAAGTTTTCCTTTTCCAAAACTGCTACCAGCGCAGCTAAATTGAGCAGAAATTTTGGCGATTAGGCTCAGTAAGAGGCTTGAAACACTGAAAGATGACCGTCTTCTGAAAAATAAAAAAAATAAGAAGAAGAAGTAGCTGGTGAAGCGGACGTTTATGAACGAGAGCAGGAAGTCAAGCCTATCCCAAACAGCAAAACTGTTTTACCTGATAGCTGTCGCTAGACTATTTATCCGACGTTGTATCGTCTCCAACCCTCAAGTGCTCTATTGGTTCGCTGAGTTAGTCAAGCGCTTGGCTTCGAGCTTGGCTACGACCTCAGCCTCTAGACGCCGAATATCCTCCATGGTGAGACCGAACCACTCGTCCGTCTGGCACTGCGCCTGGCGAAGAGTATTGTGGAACAACTGCCGCTGCTGGTCACGAATGATCTTCTCCGCCTAACAACAATTACAGCATTGTTAGCCAACTATAGACTTTTTGATACATCTGTGGTTGATTTAAGCGTACCTTGCCCTGTACGCCCCAGTAGTCGAAGTTGATGCGTACAACCTTGTAGCACGTCATGACGGGGTCAACGGTCTTCGTCCAGCCGCGAATGAGTGGCCCACGCGAAGTTTTAGCCGACTTGTACTGCAAATT
Organism: Phytophthora multivora; assembly: GCA_001314345.1. NCBI lineage: Eukaryota > Oomycota > Peronosporomycetes > Peronosporales > Peronosporaceae > Phytophthora > Phytophthora multivora. The sequence continues at coordinate 12,008 of LGSM01000615.1, read as the reverse complement.
TGATCAGAACAAATCAGCAAAACTTCACACAAAGTTCGCAGTACTAAAAAAACTCGTACCGTGGCTGGATCGCAGTCCTCCTTCAGCGTCTGCTTCGCCATCTTCTCCGCAATATCCAGACTAGAACAATAGCAACAGCATCAGTCTCCGCATGTGCTCCATCCTCGCTCCAAGTAACTCACACTTCAACCTTACGGCGGCTCAACTCGTTGTTGCTCATACCGAGCGCATTCTCCGAGTCGCCACGGTCCGCCTTGTGCAGGGACTCGATGGAGATGTAGAACTTCTGTTTGGCCAGGTAACCGTTGACGATGACGGTCACACAGTGCGGGTATGAGTTCCACGCCTCCTCGATCAGCACCATACTGTCCTCCGGGCAGCTACAGCATCACCAACAACCCGTAAGTCTTGCAATCATATCACCAATAACGCACCAAAGGACCTACAAGGCAGATACGAAGCCGGGGATCTTGGACTTGCAGTAGTAGTGCTTGCGCGTGTACTGGCCTTTGTTGCGCGGGACGGTCCAGCCCGAGATGCTGGAGACGCCCATGTGGCCGTCCGTGTTGTCGTAGGGCTCGTTCACGAGAATTTCCACGCCTTCTCCGTCTCCTGTCATCTTCTCACTGGCATTCACCACCATATACAGCTGGGCCACTTGGAATTCCTCCACGCTCATGTGCAGAGGGACTCGAAATTCATGAATCAGCACCATTCTGGCTTACTAGGGGGCGGTGAAAGATGAAATGCGCTGCGTTGAAAAGAGCGGAAGCTGGCGAGTATAGAGCACTGCGTTGCACGTTGAACAGAGCGCTGAGAGGAGCAGGAAGCCACGGGCAGGATGACCTGCCAACGGGGGGGAACAACTTTTTTAATTTTTGAATGACGTAACGGGTTGCTTGGAGAATAATGTAGTATCCTAGGATTAGTCTACAACCTAGTAATTTACAAAGAAGAAAAAAAATAAACCTACCATATTTCATGTGAGGCTTCAAGAGCTTGCCACGTCGGCTCCAGTTCAGTTCATACTGTACAGACAGAAGGCGAAGGGAAGGGACCATGGGCAATAGCGACAGCAAGAGCAAGTTCCGCGAGAGCGTGTACAAGCTCAACAACGAGGTCATCAGCAGCAAGAACCTCGAGTTCTGGGACAAGCTATGGCGCATCCCCACGGTGGCCGAGGAGATCTTCACGCTCATCCAACCGGACGACGTGCGCATGTTGCGGCACCAGCAGCCCGAGAACCTGGCCACGATGCTCAAGCAGGCGGTCTCCCAGATCGTGCAGATCGTGGACACGCCCGTGCCCAAGTACTACCAGCAGGCGCTCAACTGCGTCCGAGTATTGACGCGTCTCGTGCCGTTTATCCTCGAGGAAGGCAGCGACGAGTTCGTGGAAGAACTTTTCTGGAGTGTCGAGGGGGAAGCGGCAGGTAAATCCGAGGAAGAAGAAGAGACGAAAGAGCAAACACCAGGACCCGAACCTTTAGCGAAGCAGATGATCCACGCTATCATGGGCTTGCTCTTCCTGCCGGAGTTCACAGTCTCCATTCATGCGTACAAAGGATACGGGGAGGAGAGACGCAGTGCGACTCGCAGTGGCCAGAGCACGACCAGTGGCTCCCTTGTCTTCCCGAGTTTACTGTGGCATTCCGGGGTCGGATACCCCGATGCGAACGTGACGAACTCGTCCAACTACGACAAGAACAGGAAGGAGGTGCTGGCGCTGTTGCTCACGTGCTTTTCCGGCATTTTGTACCAGACAGCGGAGACTTGCAGTCACTGGAAGGACCGATTCCTGGAAGTGGCTACAGCACCCGACTGCCCCTTTGCACCGACGCTGTTTTACTCGTTACTGAACATTGTGGTGTCGTACGACCCCGTGGGCTGGGGCGTGCCCTATGCAGGATCCATCGTGTCGGATGACAGGGAGCTGCTTGTGGATTTGTCGCTTCAAGTGCTTCTAGTGCTGCTGGACTTTGGCCAGTCAGTGGAAACCAGCATCACGACAACGACCTCGAAGCCCCAACCAGGCAGCGCGACACCGAAACGCCGTTCATCTTCCGTGACTTCGCGATCGTCCAACCCCGTCTTTGATGGTGTACCTAACGTTTACAGGAATCTGCTGTCTGCACTGCAAAGACCGGAAGATTTCCAGCTCATTTTCACGGGGCTTTCACGTCTGTTGAACAACTACCACCAGTCCATGAGCACGCTGCTGCCGAATTCAATCAAACAGATCAAGTGCCACCAGGAGCTTCTCGTTCTGCTGTGGAAGATGCTGGACGAAAACACGGAGTTCTTGCACTATGTGCTGAAAAAGGCGGACGTGAACCAACTCGTGGTCCCGCTGCTCTTCCTCATGTACGAAGGCAGGCAGGAGCCAGCTAAGGTCGGCATGATCCACATTTGCACCTTCATCCTGCTGCTACTGAGTGGCGAACGTGACTTCGGAGTCAACCTCAACAAACCCTTTAACAACCACTTACCCCTGGACTTGCCCCCGTTCTCAGGCAACCACGCAGACCTGCTGATCGTCTGTCTGCACAAGATTATCGTGAGTGGATACGAGAAGCTCAACTCGGTGTACAACTGCTTCCTCACGATCATCTGCAACATCTCGCCGTACTGCAAGAAGCTCAACATGGTTTCAGCCGTGCGTCTACTACGTCTGTTCAAGCTCTTCGCACAGACGAGATACCTGTTCGACAACGAGGCGAACCACCACCTCGTGTTCTTCTTGCTGGAGACGTTTGACAATATTATCCAGTACCAGTACGAGGGCAACCAGCAAGTGGTGTACGCTATGATCCAGAACAAGAACGTCTTCTACCAGCTCAACGACCTACAGTTGCCGCCTATTCGCGCGTCGTCTGAAGGTAAGAAAGCTGCTAAGGAAGGAGAAGCTGCAGACAAGACGGAAGAAGAGAAGGCTGCTGATGGCGGGTTTGTCCCTACGGTTGAGTGGCTCGCTGCCTGGAAGAAGAAACTCCCGTTGACTACGAGCCTTCGCCTGTTGCAGTACCTGATCCCCCAGTTGGAGGATGCCTGCAAGAAGGCCGGAGGCAGCCTGGATGAAGACGCGATGCTGTACTTCCTCCGCACGACGACGATGGTGGGTCTCTTGCCTGTGCCCCACCCCATTGTGATCAGGAAGTACCAGATCAACCAATTCACGCACCTGTGGTTCACCACGTTCACGTGGGGTGTCATTTTCCTGCGCAACCAGGTGCTACCTCTCTTTGACGGCGGAGCCATCACGTTGTTCACCATCAGCGTCCTATAAGAAGAAAGGTACGGTAGTCCAGAAACCTACTGCATCTCCCGCGATCGAAGTGGATAGCAAAAGTGTGCGGAAATCAAACAGCGAGTTAGATATTTGAGTGGAAGTGCAACAACTTGCCGCTGTCATACTCTGCAGGGTTAAGCATTCGTTCGAGGGAATCGCTCTCCTGCGTTATCTCCGTCAATGCATCGGCACAGACAGGAAGTGAAGAAGGAACTTTTCCATCTTCTCGGCTCGCTGGGCCGCGTTCGCTTGCGCCACTTCGACGTCGTGTGCATTCCGACGAAGACGCTCTTCAGGGACCAGCACACTTGCTTGGTTCGAGCCTGCACTGGACACCGTTGAGGCCGTAGATGAACCAGAGTTCGGGTGTTGGTGCTCGTCAATCGCCAGTGCACGCCCCACGCCCGAATGATTCACGGTTAGTCTGCACCGGGACACGAGGCATCGACCGAAGACGAACGCCAGCTTCTCGGGCGTGAGCTTGTTCATGCCGCTGTATTTGAGCACTTCTCGCAAGAACGATACCAAGTACACTACCACGTTGTATCGCACTGGAGGCAGACCGTCTAGCAGCGCTCGGCAGCCTTGCGCCATGTTCCCGTTCGTACTTGCTACTGCAGCTGCAAGAGCTTCGTCCGGCACCACGCTTTGTCGTAGCGCTTGTAGCCAGCGCACGAGCAGCTCAGCCGTGGAGTATCCGCTATGTTGAGGGAACGGAGACCCCGTGTCCAGAGCTTCTCGTAGCTGTACAATCTCTGCTTTGCTGCCGGCTTCCACGAACAGATTCTTCTCCTGCATGTAGTTCTCGTAGATGTCGTTCACCATCCGCCAAAGCTCCTTGGGCACCTTCTGTGAATCGCTTGGTGTCAGACTCGGCGGTGCATTCGACGTTTGAGACGAGATCAGAGACTTCGGGTCAACGCCCGTCGCTCCGCCCACCCAGACACTGAACACTGATGCTGCAGGGGAGCGAGCTGCCGTGAACTTGGCCTGCCGAATAGGCTCCGGGCACGACACCAGCTGCTCGAGAGAGGTTCCGAAACACGAGTTGGCGTATTGGCCCGACATGACCAGGAAATAGTCGCGCCCATTCTCGATACGCAGGATCATCGTGTCGTCTAACGTGTCTGCTCCGCTAGTGAGCCCGTGGGCGACACTTTCGTCTACAAGAGCTGTGATGCAAATTTCCATCTTCTCTCGGGGTGGGATCATCCCGAACATCGGCGCAACATTCAGCCACGATTTACATACCGCGACTTCCTCCAGCTTCGGGATGAATCGGAAGTGCGCCACGACGAGTCCTGTGTTCTCGATAACCACTCGTTTATTCTGCTCCACATTGAACTTCAGCTGTGAGAAAGAAAATACGGCGCTGCTAGCCGTAGTGCTGTCATCCTGGAGCAACCGAACTTTCGGCATGTTCTCGTTTTCCCATTTGTCGAGCTGCATCATGATTTCACGGATCACTTCGGTTTTCTTGGCCTCCACTTGGTATTTTACCTGTACATCGAAGCACGCTCGAACTGGTTTGTGATCGGAGAGGTCCAAAACTGGAACGGAGGTGTAGCTGTGAAGCTTCACGTCCGATGGATTCTTGGCTCTCCACAGCACGCGGTCACACCACGCAGGAGCACGAAGCTTCTTCTCAGGTCGCTTTTCATACTCTGACGTGCCGGCCTGGAACTTGTACGTCGGAGGAAATGTTAGTGGGCCTTCTTCGAATCCTTTCAACACTCTCCCTTGTTTCATCTCGTTTGTTAGCTGATCGTGCTGCACTAGCTCATGTAGTAATCTCCCGTTTTCTGAAAGACGGAACACCTCCTCGGTCGTTAAGGTATCCTGAATGCGATAGTTCAGGTCTCCAATCCAGAAGACAAAGTCATGATTCAGGATCGACGGTTCACCGCTCCAAAACCTGCCACTATGAGATGAATCAGAACACTCCAAAGCAAAACCAACAACTGTATAACATATACAGCGACACTTCACCTCACGTCTTGAACTGCAGCTCCGTTGTCGACGTTATCCTCGAACTGGACTTTACTCAGAATATTGAGATAGTCAGCATTCCTCCCGGACACATTTTCTCGGTGAGCAGCCAAGTGTGCGCACACGAAACACAGTGTGCTGCTGTAGAACCTGAGTCTCACCGCTGCGCCTCCTTTATTGCCCATGACGCCCATAATGCCCACTCCAGCAGTAGCTCCCTTGATCTCCTTCACATGGTCCCAATGGTCAGTTCTCACAAACACCAGCAGTAGAATCCCCACCAAATGCTTCTCCAGCACCACCCTGTACTGCACTACAGTGTCCGAAGCTCCAGAAGTCACCACAGAGACGCCAATGTGGCGGTTCAGAGCCGTAAGCACCGCCTCTTCCCATGCCGCGCTACGTTGCACCGTCAGAGCACTATTAACCACCACATTCACCGCATTAAGGTCCACAATCTCCTGGAAGCCCAGAGCTACAATATCCGGCGGCTCTCGTCGTGCTTCGGCTGTAGGAGGCTGCAGCCATTGGACGATCTTGGACGCATCTGCCGGAGCCAAAGGCTTCTTGGCATTGACGTTCCACGTACCCGTAACGACTCGAGTGGACCGAAACTCTGTGTACGAGGCTTGGCGCTGTAGTAATTGCTGCTGGATCCAGTCTTCTCGGATGATATCCATCACTACAGGGTTGTAGTACTTGCCATTGGCACTGGAAGACGCAGAAGAATGCGACGCGTTGAGCGACTCTGGCTCACAGATGCTGCCGCGACTGTGAGAGCCTACAGACGAAGCCATTGCAGCAGGAGAAGACAGCACCGCCCCAGCAGCAGGAAGGCCACGCGCAGCCATAAGCGAAGAAGGAAGAAGAGGTTACGTTTGTGCGTCTCTTGGATGTCGTAACGAAAAATATATTATTTTGTGCGTTTTGGTCGGCTGTCCCGTTACCTTTCTGGACCAAATTACAATTCAAGTTTTGGTCCTCTGCCCCGGTTTTGAAAGTTATCTTCAGGACCAAATTATAATACGCCCAGTCTCATGCCGTCCCGGCAATGTACATTACATGGCCAATAGGAATCATTGATGGTTTCTGATTGGGCCCGCTTTTTATAGGACATATACGACAGGTTACGTTTTGGGTTACACGAGTTACGTTCTCAGGAGAACAAAAAAAAATCTACAAGAAGAAAAACAATAAAATAAAAAGCGTTTGTCGTAATGGAGCGCAACGGCAAGTGGGTGAACGTGGACTACACGAACCGCATCATGGAGGAGTCTGCAGCGCTGCCTGCAGGTGGATCCGCCGCTCCTAATGCCAACGCGCTGGAGGATCTCACGCCTTTCCTTCCTGCGTCCGAAGGTCAATACGACCGTTCTCTGAATTCTTCCACAGCCTCTTCCGCTCGAGAGGAACCGCCTGCCAATATCCAAGTGACTGTGAGCGAACCGGTGAAGCAGGGAGAGGGAATGAACGCTTATATCTCGTACAAGATCAGCACCAGTACCACACGCCCGCAGTTCTCCAAGAGCTCCTTCTCTGTCATCCGACGTTACAGCGACTTTGTGTGGATTCATGGCCACTTAAGTGCCATGTATCCAGGCGTCGTGGTGCCTCCTTTACCGGAGAAACTACTGGTAGGGCGGTTCTCCCCTGAGTTCATTGAGAGCAGACGTAGAGCGCTCCAGCTGTTTCTGCATCGCTGTTGTCTACATCCGGAACTGCAGCACAGCGAACACCTCACGACCTTTTTAGAGGCCAGTGAGGACCAGTTGCAGGCTTTCAGGAAGGATCCACGCCATGCAGCGCCCAATGCCCAACGGGGAGTGCTGTTCCAGTGGCTGGACGACACGGTGAGCACCATTTCGTCCACGTTAATCACGCAGACGACAAACCTGCCCAAGACCCCAGCTGATGTTGAAGTGGAGGACATGATGGTCTACATTGACGGACTGGAGCCTATTATGACTGGACTGCATAAACATGCTCATGGGCTGACGAAGCGTGCGCGAGAGATTGCAGACGGTTTGGCGGAGTTCGGAGTGTCGTTTACGCTGTTGAGCAAGTCGGAAGACAACCCGTCGTTGCAGGAGGGGTTACACTACATCGGGCAATGCTCCGACAAGCTCTCGGAATTAGCGGCTCAACATGCTCAACGTGAGGCGCAGTACTTTGAAGAACCCATTTTTGACTACATTCGTCTGGTTGGAGCTGTGAAGGCTGCGCTGCACAAGCGAAACGAAGTTCACTGCGCGTATGGCGCTGCGGCGGCTGATCTGGAAGTCAAGGAAGCCGTACTAACGAAGCTGCTGAAGCATGCTCGGGGCGGTTCCTCTGAGGAAAAAGCGCAGGTTGCTGAAAGCGAAGTGCGCACGGCACGGCAGCAAATGGAAGACGCTAAGCTGGAAGACGACATTGTTACGGAACGGGTGCTGCGTGAGGTGGAGCGATTCAAGCGTGAGAAGCTGGCAGACTTCAAGCACATCATTTTGGACTACATTCAGATGCAGATCGAGTACAGCAAGAAGGTGGAGGACGAGTGGCAGAAGGTCATCCCGCAGCTTGCGCTGATCCATGTGGATGGCGAGTCACCTCTAGCGTCGATGAGTCCTATCTCGGAAGCCACCAGTAACGGTGTTTTCCAGGAACAGGAGGCGCCTACGACTTCTCTTGGGCCGGTAATTCAGGAGGACTACATCCCGTCGAACGGAGATTTGGCTGACAGTCTCTCGGACCTCACGCTAATGGCGAACGACGGCGTCGAAGACCCGTTCCAGAATTCGCCGTATGGTTCCCAGCCTATGGAGGACTCGAACCCGGACGTTTCACTATAAGGAAGAGCTTTCATGACAAGGACGTCGTGCGTGGGCGGTTGATTATATTTTACTGTAAGCAAGAAAACTTAACCCAAGTGTGTCTCTATTGTTCAGCGCTGAACGCGCTGCTGGCGTCGGGTGTTGCGTTGAGCTAGTGCTGCTGCGATCTGCTCACGCGAGGGTAATACCCAGCGAGCATAGCTTTCCTGGTACTTTAGTTCTCCTGTTGCTTCTTTGCGATTCTGAATGAACTCCGTTCCATGGTACAGCGCCACGCCAGCAATCACACTTAGAACAGTACACAGCACCAGCATCACAATTTGGTTGCTGGAAAGACCCAGCAGCTCCATGAGAGATAGCGGCGTGAAATTCAGCGTAGGTAGACCACAGGTAGGTTCTCCGCTGGTTGCATTGGCGCCAACTGTCAGGTTCACGGGATAATCTGCGTACACGTACAAGTTGCACGGCCCATAGTTACCCACACTACTGCCACGAGCTATCCGCATGTAGCCGTCTTCGCCCCACATCGTCCCCCAGGTATTACGGATGATCCAGAACTTCTCACCGTCGTCAGTCTCCCCGAATCCCATGACTACCACAGCATGGTTCACCTCGTCTCCATCACTTAAACAGTCTTGAGCGTCGTAAATTCCACCTGCGTAATGCCGGAAGCCGTCCCCAGTAGCATCAATATTGGCCGTCACAGGTCCAGTGGTCACAGCTCGAAGCAACGCCTTCTCACTTGCATCCACCACCTCGTAGCTGGACGCGTTCGACTCCCACTTAACAGCCACATTAGCAGTAAGCGACGAAGAGCATTGCGGATCCGTCTCGTTCGTCGCCATAACGTATGGATACACACTTTCACAGGACAAGCCATGAGGCTTCGCGAGCTGCAGATACGAGTACGTGAGGAACGGCATTCCCCCCGAACATCCCTCCGACGAGCTGGTCATTTTGTCCTCGAATTTACTTCGGATGTGATCCAAATCCGAAGAACAGCTCAGCACTTGTTCCACACTCAATGGCGAGGCCTGTACATCATTTTCAATCGCATATCTCGACTCCACTGCTGCTACACCTGCGAACGCCCAGCAGCTCCCACAAGTGCCCTGGTTCTTGATCGGCGTCACGTACTTCCCTCCGCTTTTCGTAGTCCAATCTAATGCTGTAGGCACTTCAATATCCTCTTCGTCATCACTCTCGCTTGACCCGTCATCCAGATCGAAAGTAATTGTGACCTGTTTGCTCCTTTTGCCGCTCCCTTTCATCACTTGTGATTTCTGTTTCCTTCTGGGTGAGTCTTTGTCCGGTCTGGAAGTCAGAAAAGCTCGATATTGCTCGTCAGTCATGTCACTGAGCTCGTTGTAGCCCATGTAGTAGCTCTTCTTGCCTGCTGTGTGTGCTGCATTGGTCTCGTCCACCACCCGTGCAGTGTTGGCCAAAGCTTCGGCTCTCGTTTCATCTGAAGCTCGTGTCGGCCCCAAAAGCGAGCGCCTCTGGGTACGTGTCTGTGCGTGATACATACGCAGCTCGAACTCCTCCACTGCTTGCATGGGGGCGGCTGCAGTGTCATTTAGCGCACAAAACAGCAAGAAAAGACCAGAAAAGCGCATTTTTGCGGGAGTTTTCGAGAGGTTAAAGACGCGAGTTGGAGCTGCTGAACGCGCAAGAAGAGCAGAAGCAGTCAAGGCACAGGACAAGCGGAGGGCTCAGAGCGATCGAGAGCCCGAGCAACAGTGTCAAGCCTTCGGGAAGAGGCGGGTCCTGACGTACACCAGCAGGCATGGGTTGGTTATTTTTTGTGTTGAGTGGATACTTTTAAATGTGTTGGAATAATTGAAACGTAATAATTAGGCGTAAATGATTTTTAGCAGGTTGAGTGATCTGATACGATGCAATCTTTGTGAAACTAATTAAATAAACGTTGCTTGGCCGTTTTATCAATATTGAGAGGGGATTCGATTATTATTTAACCCCCAATTAGGTGTGAATCCATGCAAACTTGAAGCTGAAATCGGCGCCTATTTACAAGGCAGTGGTTAAAAAGAAGGTTAAACCTCGCGATCAAATACATGTTACCTACTTACCGAGATGCGCTAGTGGCACTTGCATGACGCACACGAATAGTGTTGTGAGTTTGGACTGTACCATCGACGCTTGCATCTCAAGTACGAATGCGAGTTGATGCAATGTTGAAAACCCCAACATTCGCTTTAGGACTACGAGAGCCATGACGAAAGAGACAAATTCGAGCGAACTGTACAGCATCACGTTCTTGACCGATGCCAAGAGCTCGACACTAGACATTTTGGCCAGAGCGGGGTAGTAGGCTCTGTTGTGCATGTTGTAGAGCACAGCTTGGTGTACACCTAGAAGTAACAAGTGTTTTTTTGTTTGTTAAAAAAACGCCAAAGAAAGGGAATAACCACAACAACGTACTGTAAACAATCGGCAAAACGACTTCCGCGTACTCGATCAGAACGATGTACTCGGTAATGAAAAGTACGTGAGCACTCCTACGGATGAAAAGTGCACGTTCGCCTGGAGAAAAAATCGCTTCCAGTCCGACCGGGTTGACCGTGTCTTTCACATCTTTCTCCGTAACTCCTGGGCTAATACGAACTGCTGCTTTCAACGCCTTCCTATGCCGAGGAGGGCGGACTGGGAAGACACGAGCTTGTCGAGACGGCATTACCAACCTGCTGATAGAATAACCACTTCCGACCTTAATGGGTGGACTAGCTTCTCGCGGCGAAGCACCTTCTTTTAGAGTGTTCCTCGAACTGATCCACGCTTCCATTCGCGTTCGCCACGACATTTTAGCTGTACCATTAGAGCTGCTTTGACTCGATGTCTTTAGCATCCTCTGAATATCCAAGATCCTCATTGCTATCTGCACAAAGTTTTCTTTTGCAATCGGATGCCCACGCGGAATCTTCTTCATTAGAACTTTTACTTCATTGAGAGCTTCCACAACGTCAGGCATGGACAGCCAAAAGTGCAGGAAGTCGATCGCCATGATCGTTGCTGTTGTCTTCAATGACGATTAGGGCTGGTGGCGCCCGCTACGCGGGCGTGGGGATTTACGAACAATAAAATGTATGAAGTTTTAGCACAAAAGTGTATATTTAGTAGCAAAACCGTGTGTTATTAGTGCTACCTACTGGAAAATCTCTCTGTACACAATGTTTTTGGTGTGTGCCGCACTACCTTCATCGTATGCCCTCGGGTCGATGGCGATCTTGATCGCCTTTCTGGATGTTACGCGCGATAATGCAACGTAAAGTTGACCGTGCGCGAACACAGGCGATTCCAGGTAGATTCCTACGTGGTGGATCGATTGACCTTGGGCCTTGTTAATTGTCATCGCGAACGCTGGAACGACCGGGAACTGCTTGCGTCTCAACGTAAACGGAAACTCCTTATCCTCATCATCGCTCAGAAACACGATACGTGGAATAAACACTCGTTGTCCACGTCGAGGACCCGACATTATGGTCGCGTCAACACATTTTTCGCGCAAAGACACCACCCGCAGTCGCGTTCCGTTGCACAATCCTTCATCACTATTTAGATTGCGAATCATAATGATAGGAGTGCCAACTTTAAGAACCATCTTGTGAGGTGGCATCCCTGAGAAATTGAGGGAGTTCAAAAACTCAGTCTCAAATAGATTTTGGTCTCCTGGGCCGTCGAGGCTATCGTTGGAGAGATACTCTCTTGTCTCTCCAGCCAACCGTTCGGCTATCATGTCGTTGATCCTACGAACGCTTGCATTGGTTGGGGCCAAAATTGCACGATTCACAAAGTACTGGTCTGGTAAATCAGCATTACCTACCCCGGGGTAGATTGCATCAATCAACGCGTTGACACTCCGGGTGCGGCGATCATCATCTGACTCGCGTTCACGTACAG
>LGSM01000614.1:0-16841 GCA_001314345.1 Phytophthora multivora | reverse complement strand
AGATCAGTGTCGGCAACATCCTCCATGCGGTCGATGGACTCCTGGTTAAGTTGACCACGGTTGTTCGAGATGCTGTTCTCTCGGCCTTGGCGTCGGTCTTCTTGTCGCCGGCGGACACTACTGGTTCTCAAGACGCTCTTCCCGGGGCAAAAGATGGTGCTCTTCGAGTTGGAGTACGGCTTCGTGGCTCTGTGTTTCTTCCTGCTGGCTGTCATGCTGGCCAGGTGCGCGCTGCAGCTGCGCGCCGTGCTGCTCAAGATCGAGTTCTCGGCCCTGGCCGCTACGATCGCGTCGAGGCTGTCGCTGATTGGCGCCGTGTCGTCCCTGCTCTTCTTCTACCGTAGCTTGCTGCTGCTCTTCTCCATGCCGGCGATCGACGTGTTCGACCCGCACGTGTCGAACCCATGGCTGTTCTACGCCATTCCGGAGCTCATTCCGGGGGCGCTGGTCATTTATATGATGAACGTCAAGCGGCAGCAGCAGCCAGCACCGCCGGCGTGGGGGATCACAAAGGCAGACGAGCAGACGCCGCTGTTGCAGGAGCTGCGAAGACTCTCCAACGATCTACCGCAGTTCCACGGACAGGAGCTGCACATCTAACCTTATTACGTTTAAAACTCTGTGCAATAGATGCTTGTTTTGCTACAGGTACGTGCGAACTCTAGTCATCATCGCTGCGCGGCTTGTTCCAGACCCATTTGTTGCCCGACAGCTTGATCCCTTCTTCAACAGGGCAGCCGGCGTGCAGACTCATCGGGTCTCCTTCCCCGTTCGGCAACATGCTGTAAAACACGACCACTTTGCGCTTCTTGGGGGCGACGCTGATGCCTTGCGGACAGCCTTTGTTAGACGGCGGGTGCGGAAGCCCGCCAGCACGGGCGAAATTGGTGTGGCCGCCCTTGGCCACGTCCGACATGTACCAGAACACCGTGATCATGCGGTTCTTGTAGCCGTACTCGATCTGCTTCAGTACGTCCGGGGAATGTTGGTGGCGGTCGACGGAGAAGTAGTCCAAGTGTTGGTCGTAGTGCTGCGTTCGCTCGTATCGCAGCACTTGCACCGACTCCTGGTGGCTGAGCGGCACTTTAACCAGGTCAGCCGTGCGCTTGTCGATGTCCTGCACTACTGAATGACTCGATGAATCCAACCAGTACGTCGTGCTGGTGCGCCAGTCTGTGGACGGGCGATTCTCGTGTCCGTCCTGCAGCGTCACGCCGGACGGCGCCAAATGCGGCATCGACAGCTCCAAGATGACGTCGATCTCGTCGTCCCGGAGGAAGTCCTCCACACTGAATACGAGCGGCGTCATGCTGATCGTCTCCAGCACGAGGTCTCCTCGACCAAAAGTGTTTTTCACCAGCGCTGTAGCAGCAGCAGATAAATGTTAGAAGACAGGGAATGACAGTCTCATCTCGAAGCAAAACCGTCTCACTCTTGTGGCCGATCCGGATGCCTGGCCAGATGAACTGGCCGCCTTCAAACAGGAAGACGATCCGATTCTCCAACGCAATGATGTTCTTCTCGAGTTTCTCTCCATTAGCAGTGAAGTAGGCCGACGGTTGCTTGTACTTCCGCGCATACTCGTCACTGGACTCGGAGATCTGCAGCAGTTCACGTTCCACCGCGTGCGTGAACGCCGTCAGATCTTTCGTCGTCTTCACTGAGCTGTTCGCGTGCATACCGTCCCTGAACGCGGTTACCTTCAGTCTGCACAATACAAACGGAATGATAAGTACATGTAGATGTCCATAAGGTCATTGCCGTTCACGCACGCGTCATTAGCCGTCGTCTCGATGCAGAGTACGTGGAAGCCCTTAACGGGCATCACGTCGGTCAGAAATTGGTGCGCATCTGCACAGTTCACAGCGTCTCCACTTCTGCGGACGTCAAGCAGGTTGGTATCCGATAGCAAGCGACGCACAGCAAGTTCCAGAGCTTTCGGGTCGCGCGCGAACGTGGCCACGACGACGGCCAGCAAGGCCATCGCCAGCCACGTGAAGGAGCTGCGCGTCTTGGACGACGACTGCGTACGGGTCGTCATAGGGACGAGCTGAGTGAGCGAGCGGTGAGTGAAGCGCGTGACCATAGAGCCCAGGACGACCGGGATTCCAGCTGTTCAAGGGTGCAACGATCGAGTATATTCACGTTTTATTGCGTCTTACAGCTGTGTGCGGAGACGTCTGACACCGTCTTGTTCGTCCCTGGAAGCGCTGATGTCTGTGAAGTCCGATGAGCCTTCGCCGTCGTCCCAAATTGACGATGCAGGCTCGATAAATACGTCGGTGGGGAGTACAATGACAATGGGAACGTAATCTTCCTCCACACTCGATTCAGTGGGGTCGACAGGCTCTACGGGGTCGATGGGATCCACTGGGGTTACAGGGACAACAGGCGGCGGAATCTGAGGCTCGTCGTGGAATCCCTCGTCGGCGAGAGACTCTTCTCCCATGGGTTCGTCCTCGTGGTTGAAAACGTCCAGCAGCTCGCACAACGGGATATCATCGTCAAGGCTTTCGGGCGTCAGAGCACAGACACGACAGTCCGGAAGACCGAACAGGTCGCAGCCTGGTTCGCCATTGGCCACGAGGCACTCCGGGTCGGTGACCGCCATGAGTCCGTTGTGCACCATCTCCAGTGTCGCTTTGCAGGACGGATCTTCAGCCACCACCTGTGCGCGAGTCCCGGGGAGAAGACTAGCGTTAAGACTACAGATCGCAAAGACCTTGAGCAGCGTCGCACTGCAGGGCATGGTTGGTGGGTATCAGGAAACTACGGAAGTGGCAGAGCAGCTAATGAGGAAGTGCGGGGACTGAACAACAAGACTGAGCAGCTCGCATCTTATGGGCGAAAATAGACTTCCAACCAGCGATGGTAGGAATTGCTGCCTTTCAAGCTGTTGCCGTCTGCGATCCGGCCGGCCGGCTTCAAGTTGAAGCGGATGAATATGTTGTTTTTGGCGATTGACGATTAATTTAACGTTTCAAAACCTACCCACGGAAGGAGCAACTCACACGCTCATGCACGATAAGTGGAAGTCACGCCAAAGCCGGCAGCTGTACATGTACGTGTGATCAAACATTGCCCTTTGTTTTGGAGCTCTAGCACTTGAGACACCGGATATCCGCCAGCTACGGTATACACATGACACCGTGTAGTGTTACATGCACTTGTTACTTGTATCAATACCTCGCTCGAGATAGGAAACTTTCGGCGGAGGGAGCCAGGCAAACCCACCGAGCCGGTGGCGATCGGGTGGACTGAGCGTGGCGGGCAAAAGTTCGCACTGCCGCCTTTCACGTCGCAGCGCCGCAGACGCATCACCGTCTCTTCTTTGAGCTAAAGAAGCCAAAGAAAGCAGGACTTTTGAGCCTTTGCGGGCAGCTCCGACGTCGCTTTGGCATTGATTTCCAGCCTCCAAGATGGCAATTGCAAGCCACGGTTGAAGGATAGGAACACACATGTAGCTTGCCAATCGATGCGTTTTTGCCTGCGGGCTAAGGTAGTCAGAAAAACCTCTTTCACAACTTATATTACTTCCTCTTTTTTCTCACACTCTTCATCTCATTATGGTTCAAGTCTCTACCTTCTTATCCCCCGTCACATCCGGTCGTCAAAGCAGTATCGTCTTGCACGCAGCGGGAAGGGGAGCCACTGCAATTGAGCAGAGACCGAGTCGAGGACGGACCTTGCCACCACTCGCTCTATTGAGCAGCGCTCCCGCATCAAGGAACCCGGACCGGACGCTGTCAGTGGACAGCCCCAGCAGTGCTCAGCTTCTCGGAGACTCTCGCTACGTCGCGTTGTAAAAGCCCCCGAGACGCGCTCGAAAGCCACCGGCCGCCATTCTCGAAACTGTGCGTCACAGTCCCCCCCGTCGGCTATGAATGGCTCGTCCTGGAGGCGACCACAGCGGCGGCTCGACATGTTGTTAATGTTGTTGCTGCTGCTCTTTAGCGTCGCGACGTCCCCCGTGACAGCCGCGTCCTGTACGAACGCCAGTGCGTTAGTGGAGGGCGAGTCGGATTCGACCGCCATCGTGTACGATTCAGGCTGCAACGCACGCAGTTTCCAGGTGGTCGTGAGCTCCACCGTCGAACGGAGCTTAAACCTCTCGAATCTGGACGTTATGGAGGTTCGGAGCTATCCGCGCGTGTATCAATTGTAAGAAACAGGTTTACAGGGGGGAGAAATTAGACGCTACGTGAGACTTACAGGACGATTTGTGACGCTCTTTTTAGGCTGCTGAACAACAACGAGCTCGAGACGTTCGCGCCGGCAGACTTGGACAACGACATGGAGGACTTGGAGCTCGCCAGCAACTTCATTACCGACTTGTCGAGCTTCAACTTCCCTCGACGCCTCAACTACTTGGACTTGAGCTCCAATTCCATCACGAAGCTGTCGTCGTCCACGCCCTGGCCCGAGTCGGGCGAGTTGCAGACGCTTTTGCTGCACGGCAACGCGCTCAGCTCTGTGGGCGTCGACACGTTCACGAAGCTCGTGGCTCTGCAGTCATTGTACGTCACAAATTGCTGAAGAAATGGCCAGTTAAAAGTACTGACAATTGGTGATGCAGGTCCCTGTCGAGCACGGGAATCTCCAACCTGGACGATCTCATGCTGCCGGTTTCGCTACGCACGCTGAACGCCACCAAAAACTCGTTCACCAGTGCGTCGATCAACTTCTCAAACCTTCCGGCTGCCCTGCAGTACCTGTACGTACAGAACTCTTCAGCATCAAGTGCGGCGTTCTTACTGACGTTCTGGCTTAATCTCTAGGGACCTGAGTAGCAACCTATTGACGGCGTTCCCCACTGTCGTGTCGTCTCTCACGACGCTCGTGGAGCTGTACGTTGTCAATAGCTTCAAATTTGTTTGCTTTACATTGGAGACTAACTTGCTTCGTGACACAGGAATCTGGAGTCGAACGGAATCAAACAGGTCAGAGGCGTGACGTTCGCGTCAACGCTCCGCAAGGTCTACTTGGCGGACAACCCGTTGTCCACCATTGAGATCTGCCGCTCAGACGTGAGCGTATTCCAGAGTCTTACGGAATTCACAGCCCCGTCGTCCGTCTCGAGCACGTGTTCGAACGCCAAGGCGACCAGCTTGGAGATTAAGGGCGTGGACTTTTGCGTGCTGGAGGACGAAGACTGCATCACGGCGTCTACGTCGGACTCTGGCAGTTTGAATCAGGCCAACATCAATGACATCTCGAGCTCCAGTGACGCTGCGGCGTCCGAAGCCTCCAACACGAGCTCCGACTCGTCGTCCATCTTCTCGGCCGAGTCCATTGGGATTATCGGCAGTACGTTCTTCCTAGTCGGCATCCTGTTGAGCGCCTTGGCGTTCGGATTCATCTGGAACAAGCGAAGGAACAGCGACAACGACAACCCGTCGCGTCGCGCGGCCATGAAGGTGAACCGCGACCGGCGGTTAGGAAGCAGCGGCGGCAACTTCATGGTCTTCACGTCCAGTGGCCGCATCGCGCGCGCCGGCGGGAACAACAACGAGGAATACCGAGACACGGACAGTAAGAACGACAACAACAGCACGTTCGGAGGAAGTGGCGTGAACACGCCCGGCGAGGCTGCGTGGGGCGTGTACGAGAGTCCTCTGGACAAGTACAACCCTGTGGCCCTGCTCGAGCCGAGCCCCAAGGACAACAGCTTTCTAGGTGCCAGCACCGCTTCCCTTCAGGCGCGCAGTAAGCTCAAGAGCAAGATCGACCTGGACGACCTGCTGGTGTACGAGATCCCGCCCGAGGAGATCCAGATGCGGCGTGCGTTGCACATGTCGTCGTCAAAGACGAGCAGCAAGGCTGCGTTGGCGTTAAGCAGCGTGGGCGTGGGCAACCCGCGCAGGAAGGTGGACACCGCGCTGTTCCTGGCCGAGTACCAGAGCTACAAGGTGGTGATTCAGGCGTTGATGCGATCCAAGAAGCGACTAGAGAAGCGCTTTGTGGAGCAGATCCGCCTTGCTGCATCGCTGGACCACGCGTCCATCGTGCACTTCATCGGAGTTACCACCGGTTGCAGCACCACGGCTAGTCGACGTCGTGGAAGCAGCGCAGCGGCTCCACCGCAAGGTCCGTATTCCAGCTACGGCCCCGCCAACAGCATGAGTGAAAGCATGGCGCGCAGCATGACCAAGAGCCGATACCCGAACATGGGCGCGCCGGCCTGGCACCTTGGCGTGGTGTTCGAGTACATGCAGCACGGCTCTCTGGCCGCCATGTTCGAGTCCGAACGTCACCGTCGCGAAGGCAAGGGCTTTTACCCGAACAGCAGCGTCGCGGCGGCTATCGGAAGCGGCAACGGCAACATCTTCAGCTGGTACCCGGTGTTCGCCAACTCCAGCGCGAGTGTGAACGCCAACCCGAACGCTGACTGGCGCTGCAAACTGTCCATTGCTCTGGATGTGGCCATGGGTCTGGTTTACCTGCACGCGAACAACTACGCGCACGGCCGCGTATGCGCGCGCAAAGTGATGGTGAACGAGCAGGGCGAGGCGAAGCTCAGTGCGATGGATGTGATGCTGCCGTCGGACCTGGCGCCGAGCAAGGAGGAGACGCACCGCATGACGGACGACTTCCGTGGTTCATTGAGAGAGAGCGCGTTGTGGACGATGCAGAAGCTCACGGGTATGCGAACTACACGCTCGAAGGGCCCGAAGCGCCAGCTGTCCGGGCACCTTGGCCGCAGTCGCTACGGGAACAACAGTGGCGAGAGCGACGTGAGCGGCGTGAGTGCCGTCAGCAGCGTCACGCTTGACGACAACCACAGCCAGAGCGGAGACAACCCTGCTTTCGATGAAGAGTCCGACGAGTTTGATGAGAACTCGCTCAAGTCCAGCGGCATCGGGTCGTCCATCGTGGCAGCCCAGCGCGACGACGTGTATGCGTTCGGCACGTTCCTGTGGGAGCTGGACACGATGATTGCCGTGGAGGAGGACCTGGCCAGCTCGAGGATCCCTGCCGGCGCCGGCGGCAACCCGCATCTGCTCAAGTTCTCTGCCGATTGCCCGTACGAGCTGCAGGAGCTGGCGCGCCAGTGCTGGCACGAGGTACCGAGCGAACGCCCGGACGCCATCGACGTGCAGGAGGAGCTGGTGCGCGCGCTAGAAGGCCGCTTGACCACGAGCGGCCAGGCGCCGCCCAACTGGACGCGCCCCAGCTACCTGAGCGCCACCAGTGCGCTGAGCAGTCTGTCGAGCTCGGAGCTGTCGTCCAACCTGTCGTCGCTGCCGAGCTCGTGCTCTGTGATGGCCGTGTCGGTGGCCGATCTATGAGGATTTTGATGTATTTATTCGCTTCCCAGACGTAGGAGCACAATTTTGTCAGCAAGTTCCAAGTGTGTCTTCGTGTGTGAACCGGATCATCGCCACTCGGAGACTTCCCGAGTACCGCAACTTACAATGCGGATGGCTCCGCGGCTTCGAGATGTCCCCGAGCGGAAGGGATAGAAGCTGTCGGACGTCCAGCATAGATTAGAAAAGATATAAAACACCGTAACAAGTGAGTGACTTCAACTTGGGTCTCCGCTTGTCGCCGTTCGTCGCCAGCTCAACGATCGGACAGACCGTGTAACGCTGACGTCAAGGTTTGTGCCGTGCGCCGTTGCAGCGTGCAGCTCTCTAGACTTCACCACACTGTGGTCCACAGCCCCATTGTCGATCTAAAGGATGACGGCGGCGCCGACGTACGGACACCTTACGCGTTACCAAGGCAAGTGGAAGCAGTCAGCTGGTCGCGGGTAACCTGCATCGGTCTCTCGATTTGCAAGCTTTTGGACACCCAAAAGCAGGGAAAGCCGCTCTCGGAACCAGAATCTCGCGCCGACTTTTGCGAGCCAAGCTGTCAACCAGGAAGCGCAGCAACGGGCACGACCACCTTCGAGGTTCGACCACCGTTGAGTCAGATTGCAGCTACTGTAAGTCGCCAGTGTATCATAATGGCCAGATGCATGAGATGTAGATGAATGCATTAAAAGCACTCCCGCCTCCATCCGCTACACCGGCCATCCGTGCAGTTCAACTGGCCGGAGCTCCACTGGCACTGCCCGCGTGTGGCGTCGAGCTTTCCAGTCAGACAACGCTGCGAGCCCGTATACCATCTGGCGTGCCCTGTCATCTACAACTGGTCTCTGGCCCATACAGCGGCCTGACAGACTTCTCCACTTGGCGGCTCGCGCTCTCTCTGCTTTGCCTGGGACTCTTATCCCCCAGTCTCAATTAAAGAGCATCGGAAACGAAGCACGGGCTAATTCGGCTCCGTGTACCGGTCGGCCACCATTTTCCAGACGCTGCTCCGATCGGCCGAGGCAGGCAAAGCCTCCAACACCTCGCGCGGCATGCGGCGCGGAGCTCCTACGCCGCACGACAGCGTAGGCCCACGGCCAACGTACGGCACGACCACCACGCCCCGCTCGCAGCGCTCGGCCGCCACGACGCCGCGCTCGCAACGGTCCGGGTCGGCCGGGCACGGCACGATTCTCGTTAACCTCGACGGTGCGTTCGGCCTGCCACGCGCGACTGGCGCGTTCCGTCTGACTAACCTGTGCTCACTTGCTGTCTGTCAGTGTTCATCCACCGCGCCAACATCGGCCGCGACATCAGCCCCAACGACGAAGACCTGATCGTGCTGTTCCGACGCAACAGCAAGGAGGTCACGTCGGAGCCTGCGCGCTGGAGCGCCGAGCACTGCGCGGTGTGGAACCAGCACGTGGGCATTCAGACGTCGCTGCTCCGTCACAAGAAGTCGCAGCAGCAGACCGGCGCGTCACCCACCGAATTCCTCAAGAAAGAGTACGAGATCGTGCTCGTTGCGGTGAGTTTTTGCCGTCTTCCGTCGTCTTTCGTGGCGCTGGTCATCTCTTCCACAGCTTTAGGCCATCTGCCGTCGGGTTATTACAACTGGCGTCTGTCGCCAGTTGGTCCGTGCGGCTAGTGGCCTCATAGTGTGGGGGTAGAGCAACCTGTCGCCCGGACGCGCCGCAAAGGTCTGTCTCTGACTCTTTATGCCTTGTGTTGCACCCATGTTTAGCTGCCCAGCCACTCCGCTGTCGCACTCTTCTCCGTGGACTTCGCGACGCTCGTGCAGCTGAACGCCAGCCCTCAGGACCGTCAAAAGTCCTTCCGCGTCTCGCCTCTGAAGTGTCGGGACTTAGCGGCGACACTTGAGTTCGACATCACGTGGGACCTGGTGCACCCGCCTGGAAGCTCGCAGGCCAACACACAGACCAACATGATGATGCATCCAGGCAACAACCCGCACGTGCCTGGCCTGGCGGGCCTGCCGCCGTCGTCCACACTGCTGGGCAAGAGTTCGCAAGGCACCAAAGCACAAACGCCAAAGGCGCAGACGCCGCGCAATCGAGAGGCGTCCAAGTCCCGGCGCGCCACGAACGATACGCCGTCCGTCTCCTCGCGCCGCACGACGGCGAGTTTGAGCTCCGCTGGAAGCGAACGCGAGCTGCTGGAGGAGCTCTCGTCCTCTAACTGTAACAACTGCCGGTCAGCTAAGCGCCGACTCGATAGGAAGGAGGTGCAAGTGCTGCAGCTCGAGTCCTTCTTGAAGGAGTCGCAGAAGCGCATCGACGCGCTGTCGACCGAGAACGACGAGTTGATCACGCGCGAGAAGGCCGAGACGCGCTACGCAGCACAACAGCGAGCTCTGAGCCTTCGTTTGCTACAGGAGCTGGAGGCCGCCGTGCAACTGTGCAACAATCAGATGCAGGTTCAGGACGCGACGATGCTGCCTCAGGTGGAACTGATCGAGCGCGTGAAGAAGCTGCACGAGGAAGCGGACCCCCTGCACGATCAATCCGACAGCTCTCGTTCTTCCCACACGTCGCAGGTTTCCACCTTTGACTTCCGCGCGGAGACGGAGGCGGCGTTGCAGCGCAACCAGCGGCTGCAGCAACAGCTCGAGTTCCTGGGCCGGTCGATGGACTACGACAGCGAGACGGTTGAAGGCGTCACCCGGTCGCACCGGGCAGCGACAGACGCCTCGGGCACGACGATCTCGTCCGCGCGCAGCGGCAGCGTCACTGTGGAATGTGAGCCGAGGCCGGTGGCTCTCACGATGACGCAGCAACTCAACAACCTCGAGCGCGAGAACTTTAAGCTCAGGGCGGAGCTCGAAGGCGCGCTAGCCAACGCTGCTAGTGCGTTGAAGAAGCACTCGGGCGGCTTCCCGTCGGGCCTGACGAACGGGCTATCGCTCACTGCTGAGGTCTCGGAGACAACTAGCACCTCCAGTCGTGAGGACATCGAGGAACCAGAGAACGAAGACGCGGCGTTGCTCACTCGTATCCGCGAGCAGCACGAGTTCGAAGCCGGTCGCTCGGCTGCTCTTGAATCCGAACTGGACAAGGCTAAAAACGAGATCGAAAAGCTCAAGGACCAGCTCGAGACGGTGCAGAACGAGAGCGCGTCGAAGGAGGAGAAGGACGCACAAGCTCCCGGTTTCTTAGACAAGATCTACGCTGACGTGGGCAAGGCCAAACTGGCGCTTGAGGACCGAGTGCAGCAGCTGGACGAGATGTTGGCCAGCGCTACAGAAGAGAACGGCCGCCTTCGCAGTCAGATTGAGGAGCTTCAGCAGCAGAAGAGCAACGGTCAGGACCAGGCTACAACCGCTGAAATGGACGCACACATTACGGAGCTTGAGCGGTTGCTAGAGCAGCGAGAGAAGGAAGTGAATGCAAAGCAGGAAGAACTGGCCAACGCGAAGAAGCAGCTTTTAGAAGCCAACGCCCGCGCGCGTGCAGGAGAGAGCGCAAAGGCTGAGCTCGAGAGTGAACTCGCTGGCGTGCGTTTGACGCTCAAGATGGCTCAGGAGGCGGTTACGCAGCTTGAGAACCAGTTGGCGATGGCGTCGTCCAGTGCTGCCCCTGCGGCTACGACGTCCACGTCATTCGTGTCGCACTACTCGACCGCTAGCGATGCCACCGGCCACAACGACGAGCTGGCGGAGGTGCAGAAGCAGCTGAAACTGTCCAAGCAGGAGGTCATGCAGCTTCGTTTCCGCAGCAACCAGCTCGAGAGTGTTCACGAACGTCTGGAAGACGCTCTCAAGGAGAAACGCACGCTGGAGGTGAAGCTGACGGCGCTGGAAGGTCAGCTCTTCGAGCAGCGCAGTCGCACGATCAACACGGACAACAGCAGCTTCACAGCACCGTCGCTTGACGCCAAGAGCTCTGCTATGCTGACGGAGATGCAGCGTGAACTGGACCAGAAGTCGGCGCAGCTGATGATCGCCGAGCGCGAGGTAGAGCACCTGCGCGGTCAGCTTAGCGACCAGGGCGTGGAGATCACATCCCCCGGCAACATCGAGGACGTGGCGGACAAGGTGAAGCAGTTCGAGAGCGAGATCGCCCGGCTCTGTCAACGCAATGATGAGCAGGCCAGGAAACTCTCGAAGCTCGGAGCGCGGGTGACGGTCGCCGTTCGCGAGCGCGACGAGCTGGAGGTGATTGTGCAGCAGATGGTCACGGAGATGGCGCTCCTGGGCAAAGACGTGAAGCTCCCGGTTGGAGCGCGCAACCACCGCACGCCGTCCATCCCGGAGGCGGACGAAACAGAGGAGAAATCACCGTCGTCGACGCCGCGCCGTCCTGCGCCGGTGCAGACCGGCAAGATCAGCGACCGGTACGCGAACGCCGTGGCCTCGAGCTCGCACGCGCCTAGTTCGTCAACGCCCGGCGTGACGAGCAGCAAGGTGGCGCAGCTCATGAAGAACTTTTCCACCCAGAGCAGCGACGACGGCAGCAGCCCGGGCGCCTCGCCCAGTGGTGTGGCGTTCAAACGGCCCACGAAGTTGGACTTTCGCAACCGGAAGGCGTCCACTACGAGCCACCGCAGCAACGACGATACGCGTCGAACGCCGAGCAATGGCCCGCAGATGTTCTAAGACGACCTCCTTAATTATTTGACGTGGATACTGTGACGCAATGAAGTGCAGCGACCGCAAGAGGAGAGAGAGAGAAAAAACAATCTCCTTTCACTAATCGCACGTAATGAAGTTGAAGTTGAAGTGAATGTTACGCGACTAATGAATTTTTTTGCTACATGTACCGTAGTTGTGTACGTCACAACGGACTGATCATTCTCCTGTTTAGATCCACGTATTCTGCGGCAAAATACCTGGGCGGAGGATGTAGTACGGCTGCTTCTCGTGTTCCTCATTGGCCAGGATGAAGTCGTCAATGGCCTGCAGTTCGGCGTCGTACGCCCGAATCGCAGGCTCCAGGCGCGGGTCGTCGAGGAACGGGGCCACGTGGTAAACGGACTGGAGCGTCGTCTCCTCCGGTCGAGGACGGTTGAACAGCGCGCTTAGGAAGACCATGGAGGGGAAGAGCTCGCGCGGCTGCAAGTAGCTGAACACGTCGATCTTCGCGCGGCCGTCGCGCTCTTTACGCCTCGGTAGCGGCTTCCACAGCGCCGCGGCACTGAACGGCATGGCCACCGTCGTCCACGTCACTTCCCCGTTCATAGCGTGGTGCTTGACGACGCTCTGAAAGACCAGCCGAGTCAACAGCTTGTGCAGTTGCTGTTTGTCCTGAAAACCCGCCGGGAAGCCGTGCAGGTGCGGAATCGCGGCGCACGCGGCCGCCCACTGCTGCAGCTCGACGTCCGTCTTGACCGCGTCGTTGTCGTCGTAGTAAACGTCCAGGAACCGCCCGACGAACTCCGAAATGGCGTCGGCGTGCATCTTCCCGTACAGCGCGTACTTGTGCGGCAGGTTCTGAATGCCGCGCGTCTTGACGTCGCTGTACACGTCGTCGAGCAGTGAAATCTGCGTGCGTTGGTGCTCCAATAGCCGCACGCAGCCGGCCGCTCCAATGCCGAAGGTCAAGTCCAACGGCGTGGACGTGTTGAAGAGCACGACGCCCGCCTGC
The DNA here is from genome assembly GCA_001314345.1 of Phytophthora multivora. Taxonomy (NCBI): domain Eukaryota; phylum Oomycota; class Peronosporomycetes; order Peronosporales; family Peronosporaceae; genus Phytophthora; species Phytophthora multivora. The sequence continues at coordinate 3,940 of LGSM01000614.1, read as the reverse complement.
TGCTCCAGTCCGAAATCCAGAGCGAAGTGGCGCATCAACAGCGCTCGGACCGGGTGTCGTTCAGCCAAAGTGCGGTACAGCTCCACGCGGATGGGGATCGACAGCGTGTGGCTCTCGGAGAAGTGCTGCATCTGCTGGAACGTGGCTTCGGCCGCATTGAGCGCCGTTTTGGCCAGTTGCCACTCTTCAGCCGAGTCGAACGGCGTGTACGTGAGTCCGGAGTCCACGAGTCGAATGGCCAAAGGCAGGAGCTTGTCGTTATAGCAGAAGTAGCCGACAACGGACGGGAGGTACTTCCGAGGCTGGTTAGTAGCAGTCTCCTCTTCTCTCTCAACTTTAGACACAGTGGAGTCCCCCCATTGCCCGATGGTGGCTAAATCCACCACAAACAGCTTCTTGTCAGCCCTTAGAGAGCGGATCGAAGCGCCAGAGCCACAGATTTCCCCCACGTTCTCGTCCGTAAGCCTCTCGTCCTGCGGATCGGCGTCTGCGTCTCGTATGACTCTCAAATTGAAGCCGCGTAGACCCAGTCGAGAACCGCCGAAGCCTTCGTCCCCGTGGTCCACAGAGTCCGTCGGGACGTCCACAATGGGGTGAAACAGCTCGTAGAAGCGCGTGTAGGCCTCGATCGAGTTAAGTTGCGGCAACCAGCGCTTGGCCAACGCCGCCATTAACTCGGGGGTGTCTGGCTTCAACGCGCTGAGCTGCTTCAAGTCCTGGTACTGAAGCTTCTCGGCGATGGAGCCGGGACGAGCCACGGGACCCATGTACACCGGTAGATTCTGCCCGTCAATGGGCCACGTGCGCTCCTCGTTCTTCAGGTTCTTGGCCATGAACGCGATCTCCGCGGCCCGGTCGGGGGTGTGGACGATGTTAAGGGAGGTTAAGGAGGTGTTGCAGGTTGAAGTTAAGGTGACGTTGAATGCGCAAACGTCCGTCAACTCGTCAGGTAACAGGAGTGAAGAGTGTTGGTCAGAACGGAAGTAGAACCAGCTCTGAGTGAGTGTAGCAGCGATACCGACAGCCCCGAGGAAGAACTTCATGACTGGCAGTGCGTGGCAGTCGGCAAGTTGGAGAATGAACGGACTGTGGAGCGAAAACGGCAAAGTCTGGCGCTATCAGCGGCGGGAGTTGAGCTGGATGACCGCAGGTTTCTACTGCTGCACTGCGTCATTACTAAGCGAACTTGGCAATGCAAAGCTCTCGCATTTAAAGCCAGAGGAAAGTTCGAATGGGACGTTTTGTCCACGAGTATTGGGTAGCTTCGACCGCACTAACTGTAGCACTCGTAAGGGTTAAACCTGATGAATATAAAGCCCTTTGGATTACAGTTGATCGACGGCGAGCAATCCTGCCGATAGCCGCTGTTAATCCACGGGGAAGCCATGATGCGATATTGGGATTTGAGCGGTGACGCGTGAGTGGTGTAGAGTTTTTCTTCCGTGTTCATTCATTCCCACAATTCTTCGTCTTTGCCTCATGGCGTTCTCCACTGTCGTTAAGGGTTTCCTCCTCCTCGTGCTGATCACTCTCAACGTGACGCATGCCGACTCGAAGCCCACGCAACGTCTCCGCGTCAACCCACCGCCCTCAAGAGAACTGCAAGGGAAGTTCGGGTGGCTGGCCATCGCCAAAATCAACATGAGGTACCAACCAACGGGCGACAAGCTGCGCGACTACTTTCGACAGGTTTACGAGAGGTATCGACGCCAAAACGACTGAAAAAATAAAACGCACCCTGTTAATAGCACTAAACGGTCCTAATCCAGCTCCGAAATGGACGTACTGGCGTCAAATTGCTGGTGTCTGAACCTCGTGTTGGCGTTCATTTGACTCGTGAACTTGTACACGGACTCGGACTTGATCTGCAGCTCCTGCATCCTCCGTACAAGATCTGCTTGGGTCCCATTGTTACCAGCGTACGAGTACGAGATCTCGGGATCTTCTCGGACGTATTGAGGTTGATACGGAGTCAGTTCAAAGCTCGAGTCTTCCTGACTGTCCCGGTCCCGCGGGGACGGCAACGTCGAGGCGAACGAACTGACGGACGACTCGAGCTTCGACCTGCCGCTGTCCATCCGGCCGACCATCACCCTGGGCTTAACCACCTCCTCCTCCTGTTTCTCACCAGACCAAGCGACAAGAGCCGGTTGCTTGGCTGTGCCAGTGCCTGGAGACCAGAAGTGCATCTTGGTCTCACTTGAGTGACTCTTTTCCGAACTCTTCGCTTGTACGGGCGTCTGAAGGGTAACAGGAGCGGTTCGAGCCATTTCTTGGGCTCCATCGCTAGCTTGGACTTGTCTACATGCCATGGCCTTTGCGTCCATGTGGTTGGCGTTCATCTTGCAGTTCTTACAGAGCACAACCGCCATACAACGCACTTGGCCACCAGCTTGGCCTTCGTCCCAGTTTGACCCATTGGGGGCCGGATCTCTTCGCTTGACGAAGCTCAACTCGCGACTGACGCGGCACCTCGAGCACATGTTCACCTGGCACAGATTGCAGGCCGCCACACTGTGCAGGACGCCGAACTTCCGCTCGCAAATGCCACACCGACTGGCAGAAGACGCGGACTGAGGGTGCAGACGTCGGAATTCCGCTGCGGCTCCTTTGAAATGCAGCAGCCAGTTCAACTTCTTGCTTTGACCGCACGCAGCGGCGTCTGCCAGTCCGTTCAGCACCAACGTCGTCATCAGATTCGCGGCTTGGTAGTCCTGCATCTTGCCCTTAAAGTCCGCAAACCCCCTCGAGAAAACGTTAACCTGAGAACTGCCTTGAGCCTCCGTAAACAGCGAACAGGTCGAGAGCCACCCACGAGTGAGACCTTGAAGCTCCAGTTCTCCACACTCCTGAATCTCCACCGATTGACACAAGTAGTAGCCGATCTCTTGACTCTTGTGCTGCACAACACCCGACGCTACCAGCAACACAAAGTCTCGCGGGCGTCTGCCACTCGCTTTAACTCGAGACGCTTCGCCTCGAACAACCCACTGAAGACCGACGAACCGGAACGGATCGGGGGCAGTAGGCGATCGGATACTGCTCAGCATTGTCGAGTCCAGCAGTTCCACGTCCGTCATGTACCGTAACTGAAGCTGCAGATCAGCCGTGTCAACCGCTAGAAGCCCGTACATGACGTCACTGAGACTGCCGTTGACGTGGCCGGTGGCTATAGTCGAAGCGACTGAGGAGGAGCCGGGTGCGGCCCCATTGGACACCACCATCGCCATCTCAGGGGTGTACGCAGCCATCGCCACTGCCGTTGTGGGTTTATCTGTAGCTGAGGACGTGGACGTCTTTGTGGCTAGTGGATTCAGCTCTGGGTGCGTCGGTTGTCGCTCTTTGAAGACGCTGAGACCTTCACGAGTCTTCAAGGGCTTCCACTTCCATTTGTCCTGCAACGGGTTCTTGCTGTCCTCACAGAGGGAGACGTGAGTGTCGAATTCACGCAGCGTGTCCTCTAGAAGCTGCTGAGCTTTCCGTTCAAAGTGATGCGCTTGATCCACCGTCACGAGAACCGAGTCGAACGGAGTCACTCCTTTCATTATGGCGGTTCAAAACGGACAATTGGAAAGTCAAGTGAGGACGTTCGCAGCAAAAGAGGGAGAGCGAGCAGATAAGAGCGCGAGTTACCTACCCTTAAGTGGAGAACAACAGACGGAGGGCTGCCATCCGTTCGGGTACGTGTGTAGCGTAGTGTCTGGGAAATGACAAATTCACTATTAATATTGCCTTGTCAATCCGCTTCAAATTATGCATACGGTAAACGTCAATGACGGAAAAGAGGCACGGCAATTATTGTCGAAAATAAGTATTGAATACTCAGTATTTGTATACATGTACCAGTGCTATTATACATTATACACCTGTTCGGTAACTGCTTAGCACCTCGGAAGATCGTATGAATTGCCTTGAGATACCAAAGTACCGTCAACTCAGG
>LGSM01000613.1:0-17007 GCA_001314345.1 Phytophthora multivora | reverse complement strand
TACTTGGTTGCATAATCACTCGATCTTCAATCTTGATCTCCCCCAACCCTCGATCGTCGACAGCGATCGGCGATCTGGATCGGCGATCGACGATCAACCGTTATGATCCGCCAGCGTCTCGATCGCGGATCGTCGAGTCTTCAGACATCCATCTTGGGCCGGTCTTCCACCCTGATCTTAGTCGGACACTTCAAGCTGTCAACGGTTCCAAGCTGGCGACGGCGATCGCCGGCCGGTTATCCAGATCTGCTGCTCGCCCGTTGCTCGAGATCACTTTCCTTCAGTCCGATCGGTCTTGATCCTTCCTTCCCTGCTGACAGTCCGGATCATCTTGGGCGTCACCTTTCCTGTGTCGGCGTATTATGTCATGATCTGGGGTCATCCACTTCGGATCCTGTTCTCAGCATGCCCCCTGTCGCTCGATCCGACTCTATCTTCCAATCACAGGCTACGCATTGCCTTTCTCGGAGTCTCTTATTCGTGCTTCACCACAGAACGCTGGCAAAAATTGATTACTCACGAACTGCCGTAGTAAAAGATATTGTTGGCGAGCTTGAGCGCCGAGCTATTGGTGCAGGCAACTTGCAGCTTTCAGCAATACAAGTAATATCTTTTTAACCATCTTAAGTACGATCCCTCACCTGTCCCTCAAAATCCTTCTAAGAATCACTTCTATATTAGAATAGAAGAATAGAATATTCGCTAAAAAATATTTTTTAGCGAATATTCTATTCTTCTTATTGGTGGATTTTCGTTGTTATACCAGAAGACTAAAAACTAATGCAAAGTACCAAGAGCATAATCTGCTGTGCGTAATTCAACCGCTTAGAGGGCTGGCTGGATCTCACAGTATAGCAGCTTCGCAGAAAAAAAACGGTTGAATCATTTTAACCAATCAAATGTTTTAATTATCCCGTTGGACGGTACTTAAAGCGTTAACTCTTAACTGCCAAAAGCTTCTTGCGAGATACGAAAAACAACAACATAATTTTTTGCCTATTCGAAATTAAAAATTATCGCGATAGCCCTACCGATGAATTTCAAATTTCAAAATTATTATTAAAAAATTTGCTTTTTAAGTTGGACTGACAAAATGTCGTTACTTCTGAGTTACTTTGTTCCCTCCACCTTCAGATAACCTACAAGCGACATTGTATCTCCAGTGGTTTGGAGCCGCACATCGGGGGCCTCAAAGACCACTCGCGACTTTAGCGGAACGGAAGGTGAGTGTGCGTGCGGATCGGCGTTAGCGGTGCGGCCTCGGGTCTAGTCAACTGTACCCCCCTTACAACTAGCTTACTCCCATGTACTATGTGCTCTGGGGTGAAATACTGAGGCCAGGGGAGCCGGTAATCCGCCTCCATCGATTGGAACCCCTACTAACGTAGTTCTCGTAATGTAAAATTGTCAGCATGCTGTCCTCGACGATCAAGAATTCGGTGCGCAAGGCCGCGGCGGCCCCCACCCTGGCGCGTGGTATGGCGACAGCCGCCTCCTCTACGAAGGAGGTGGAGGAGATTGGCGGCTTCGGCCAGATGACGCAGCCCAAGCTGCAGCTCTTCGGCCTGCACGCCCGCTACGCCAACGCTCTTTACAGTGTGGCTGCTAAGCAGAACCAGCTGGAGTCTGTGGAGAAGGAGCTTTTGTCCATTGAGGAGACCATCACCAAGGAACCCAACTTCGCTTCGTTCCTGCACGACCCCACGATTGCCCGTGCCTCCAAGAAGGAGGACATCGCCAAGGTCATGGAGAAGGCCAAGTTCTCCAAGCCCGTGGCTGGTCTCTTCGAGGTGCTCGCCGACAATGGCCGTCTGCCGGATGCCGCTGGAGTGATCACCGCTTTCAAGAAGCTGATGGGCGCCTACCGCGGTGAAGTGCAGGCCAAGGTCACGTCGGCTGACCCGCTGACCAAGGCCCAACTGGACCAGGTCAAGAAGGCCCTTGGTGCTCGCGTGGAGAAGAATGAGAAGCTGCTGGTGGAAACGGTTGTGGATCCGGAAATCCTGGGTGGTCTCAAGGTGCAGATCGGCAACTACTTCATTGACTTGTCGCTCGCTACCAAGATCGACAAGATCAACACATTGCTTGCCAACTCGAGCCAGCAGTAAGTCAGTCTTCTGACGGGAGTCACGAGTGAACGTGGCGTTGCTGTCGGGGGCGACGTAGTCGGGCGTTGCGTATGACCCACTCTTCCCCTCAGACCTCAGTAGCGACCGGCTTCCGCTCGTGTTTGCAGCGAAGCGGCGGGGCAGCCGAGCTAGCACGAAAGCCGACGACTAAATGAAGAACTTACAACGGAAATGAATGATCTTGTGTTCGTCATGTTGGTGCTCCTGAACGATTTCACTTAAAAAAAATGCTCTTCTTGAACACGATATCATTGCAACAGCGTCGTAACGCGACTTGCCTATCCTTGAATAAAAAAATCATTAGCTAGCATCCATGGCGTTAAACGCCCTTCCTCTCGACGACATTCTGCCTCTTTACTCTGGCCTGCTTTGTCTGCTTCCTCTCTCTTAAGCTTTCTGCCGGCCTCCTCGTTTCCTGCTGTTCTATGCGGCGCACCAAGCTGACTTGTAGACGAACTAACAGCAGCCACCTTTGGAAGTCTTGTTTCCTGAGGCGTTGGCTTGGCTCAAAATGACGGGACTCTGGCCTCCGTAGTTGTATGTGCCTGTACCTGTGGAGCTGCCTGTCCTGGACCCGTCGCGGTTCCGTGTCCGCTGTTCTTGGTCATGCTTCTTAAGCAGTTGGACTGCCAGGCTCTCAAACAGCGATTGCACTCCCTCGCCCGACTTAGCGCTTGTCCGGAATACGAGCGCGCCGATCTCATCTGCGAACTGCTGAGCCTTGGAGAAGTCAAAATCAGACGGCACGTCGCTCTTATTGCCCACCACAGCTAGGACTATGTCGTCACCAACGTGATGCTGCAGATCTGGTAGCAAATAAAACAAATTCAACAACCTGCTTGTCAACCTAGCCAAGAGCCTATCGAGTCTGCCGCACCTTGTAGCCATTCTTTAATTTTCTCGAAGCTGGCCTCGCTTTGTAGATCGAACACCAGGATGGCCGCCTTAGCGTTCCGGTAGTACATGGGAGCCATTGAGCGGAAGCGTTCCTGACCGGCCGTGTCCCAGATCTGCAGCGTCAGCTTCCTCCTCGCCCCCGTGTCGTCCCCGACGATCACGCGCTTCTGTAGGAACGAAGCCCCGATGGTGGCCGACGTCGGCGTGGAGAAGCTGCCGTGGCAGTAGCGCATCGTGATGGACGTCTTGCCCACGTCGGTGGGGCCGATGATCACCAGCTTGCGGTCCAGCCCCACATCCTCCATGGTTGATGCAGGAGGCTGATTCGGTACTTGATTAGTGCGGCTGCTCTTCGCTAAAAATGGGAGAACACGACTGGTACAGTGTACCACAATTCAGCTTTGTGGTCCACAAATTGTGGACACTGAGCTTTTTACAGGTTAATCTATAATACATGTAAGCGTTTTCAATCGTCTACTAGTACATGTACTGATCGCCTTCCAATATTCAACATTTCCGTGAGAACATGAATGCTTTATCGACCTAACAGGTACATGAGACTAATTTGCTTGATGAGTGGTGATGCTGTCACGTTCACTGCACAATGTCATCAACTAGCGTCAACATGCCAATGGCTTGATGCCACCACTAATACTACATTCCACATGCCTTCCATAAATACTATTACGAACACAACACACTTGTGCTATCGGACAGCATTATGCCCTCACGCCACAACAGATAATCACGACACAAATAATAGCATTCATGCCTTCTTGCGTAATTTCAGCCGCATCGCTACCTGTTCCCCTTCCTGCACTTGCCTCCGCTGCGGTAAATGCAGATCAGCGACTCCACGATTCAAACGGATATCCTGCGGCCTCATGCGTGCCAGCACGCTCCAATCGTCCATGAACCGGTTAAAAGCTGTAACTTGCCCAGTCAGCTTCAACGAGTCATGTGTGGAAGTCCGAACACCATTCTCCTGGTCTTTTCCGCGTCTGTCACGCAACTCTAACTGCACAGCCTCGTCGAACAGAGAGTAGAGCAGATCTCCGTCCACCTCTAAACCGTCGACTCCACCTCCTTCCTTCTCCAGTTCCTGTAGTGCGTCAGCCAGTGCCCGCCCCAGCAGAGTCTGTCTGTATCCGTCCATTGCAAATTGCAATTTGCAATGCAAAGCAATACAGTAGTCGCATTTATTTACCAATTATAGCCGTTTTAACTGGGATATTTTAACCAATTACAGTAGCGCATTAACGGGGCACCTCCCACCAGCAACCTCATTGCTGACTTACGATGGCGCTGAGGGACGAGCACGACTTCCTGAGCGAGAACGAGCGCCAGTTCCTGGCCAATTGTCTGCGCCAGCCGCCGCATGTGCGTGCCGACGGACGTGAGCTGCTCCAGCAGCGCAAGATCCGCGTGCAGTTTCGCCGCAGTGAGAGCGAGAGCCAAGCGGAGGTGCAATTGGGTCGGACTCGGTACGTGGAGCTCCCCACACTACGTTCATCAATACTCGGACACTAATAATCTGTACATTCCTGTCGTTTATTGCTGACAGTGTGATTGGTAACGTGCACGGAGAGATCGTGCCACCCTTCCCTGACAGACCAACGGAAGGTTTTCTGCATTTCGCAGTGGAGCTGTCGCCCATGGCGTCTCCCAGTTTCGAAGCTACAGCATCTGCAGGTCGCGGTGCTGCTTCTTCGGTTGCTGCTGCAGAACTAGCGAGATTGGTGGAACGTGGTGTACGCGAAAGTCGAGCGCTGGACACGGAAGCACTAGCTGTGGTGGCTGGGGAGAAGGTCTGGTCCATCACATGCCACGTACACGTGGTAGACCACGGTGGAAATCTCGTGGACGCTGCATCTCTCGCTGCCATTGCGGCTCTAATGCACTACCGTCGACCAGAAGTAGCAGTGAAAGAGGGTACGAACGGAGGTGTTACTGTCTACAGTGTGGACGAGCACGCTGCTGTCCCGCTCAGTCTCCACCACATCCCGATCTCCATCTCGTTCTGCTTTCTCCTACCAGCTGCTAACATGCAGAGCTCGAACGGAGATGACGACGATATGAACGCTGACGAGGATGGCGAACCGATCATTTTCATGGACCCGACGGATCGCGAGGAACGCATTACGGACGCACGAATGAGCTTTACGTTCAACTCGTTCCGTGAGCTCTGCGCTGTGCACAAAATTGGCGGAGCCGCCATTTCCCAGTCAACTGTGCTGCGATGTGCCAACGTGGCGGCAGCTCGTGTTGTTGAGCTCACGACGTTGCTCAAGGAGGAGGAAGAGGCAGCAGACAAGGAAGCTGTCCAACGTCGCCGCGCATTGCTTCGTGGCCGCGCCTTCGCGGATGTTTCATCAACTCTGGACGAAGAATCTGCTCAGAGTACTGTCGAACAGGTTGATTTGGGCGCCATGACAGACTTCTCGACGCTTCACGCGCCAATCGCTCTACGCGATGACCCAACAAAGGAGGAGACCGATCAGCAGGTGACATCAATGGCAGAATTGCTAGAATCGCTCGAGACTGCTGCCGAGATCGTGGAGGAAGAGCCTAAGCCAACAGCAGCTGGCCTGGCGATGACAGACGCAGCTCGGGATGAATTCCGGCAACTGGCTAACAGTGAAACGGTGCGTGATTTGATCCACGGTATGAAGAAGGAGCAGCCGAAGCCTACCCATTCTGCAAAGAAGAAGGCCATGGTGGAGAGCGCCAGCGACAGCGAAGAGGAAGGAGGCGTACTTCAGAGCGAGTTTGGCATGGCATCCAAACCGAAGGAGCCCGTCGAGCCAAAGCCGAGCACAAAGCCTGCGAAAAAGAAACCTGCCAAGAAGGGTAGAAAGAAGGTTGTGGTATCGAGCTCTGACGAAGATGACGATGAGGACATGGATCTGAGTGCAGCTATCAAGCGCAAGTAAGTTTATCCATAAACTAATAGGACAGCGGTACGTTTCGCCATTCACCTCGTTTCCTGTACCGACCGTTTCGAAGCGACGCCATTGCGTGGGAACTAATGCTGGCTGGATCGACGAGTCTTTGACGACGAAGCGAGCGTGGTGGGGCACGTTTCTTGGAATGCAGAAGCGCGTCAGAGTGTGCATCCGGGTGAGGCCAACCACCAGCAACCATTCTACCGAGCATGTTGGTCATAATGGTGCAGTGGCAATCAATGAACAGGAACAGGTACAGAACACATGAAAAAATCATTTCCTCTTTTATCAAACGTACCATAACTTTCTTGCTGCTGTAGAGCATTAGTGTGGTCACGAATACAGTCTCAGGTGACGGTACGAGCTTCAGATTCGACCAAGTGCTTTCTTCAGCGATTGATCAAGGTGGTGTTTTTCGGTCGGTGGGTGCCGAAGTCGTGGATGGAGCGGTGGGCGGTTACAATGGTTGCATTCTGGCCTATGGCCAGACAGGAGCTGGTAAGACCTTCACGATGTCTGGAGGAGGACCACGTCGCCGCTTTGAGGACCGCGGACTAATCGCACGAGCTTTATCTCGCGTATTTCAGCGGACTCAGCAGGACGCCGAGCACTCGTACGCGCTACGTATCTCGTACCTCGAGATTTACAATGATCGCCTCATCGATCTACTCTCCTCAGACGTTGGCAGCCCCGCTATTGGTGCCACCTCGAACGGATTGGTGATCCAGGAGAATGCACGCGGACAAACATTCGTGCGGGGTCTTACGAAAGCGCTCGTGTCCAATGAAGAGCATGCATTAGACCTCGTTTTTCAAGGTGAAACGAATCGCGCAGTAGCTGAACATGCGCTCAATGCTGCGTCTACACGTTCCCACTGTATTTTCACGCTGTATCTGGAGCGGAAACGAAGTGCCATGTCTTCCGAGATGATAGAAGGTGATGGTCCTGGAGATGGAGAACTCCCGAACGAAGACAATGTCGTGTACAGCAAACTGCACTTGGTAGATCTGGCGGGATCAGAGCGAATGAAGAAGACTTTGACAGAAGCGGGCTCGACCCGGGCTAATGAGGCTTGCTTCATTAACCGATCGTTGACTTTTCTGGAGCAGGTTGTACTTGCACTGGGCAGCAAGAATCGAGCGCACGTACCATTCCGGCAGACTCCGCTGACCAACTTACTCAAGGATTCGCTAGGAGGCAACTGTCGCACACTGTTGGTAGCGTGCGTGTGGCCAGCACCGACACACGCTGACCAAACATTGGCGACGCTGCGCTTCGCGGCAAGAATGCGGCGCGTCAAAACCCAAGCAGTTGTCAATGTTGTAGTCTCGGGCTCTGGGGCTGCAGGGTCCAAGCTAACAAGCGAGGAGCGTGCTGCGTATCGAGACGAGATTCGGCGGTTGCGTGAAGAACTTGTGCTGTACGATGCGATTTCTGGACAGACACGGCCCAACCACAAGGACAGAGAGAGCATCCAGACAGAGAATGCAAGACGGCAGCAGATCACTACGTTCTTGACGGATATTGAGCGAGTTCCACCGGTGCAGAGTCTTCGGCAGGTCCAGCAACTACTCCAAACGTTTCGATTAATTTGCCTTGAGCAAAATGAAGTACTCGAGCCTGCAGTGAACCAGAGAACTTCAACCGGTAGCAAGATGGTTGCGCAGATTCGAGCACTTCGAGGGCAGACGCCACCGGGGATCCGTTCAGCTTCTGCTCCTAGTAGCAACAACCACGACAACAATAACAGCGGAGACAGTGAGGATGTTGTGGTGACAAGACTCCCACCACTTGTCAGCGGCAACCAGGTACCGTCAAGGGACAAGTGTGAATGGCAACAGCAGCGCGTCACATCCGCACACGCCTCCAGAGAGAACGACAAAGAGCTTTTCGAACAGTTTAAAGCTGTGGGAGGCGCCGATCCGGGTGCGGAGGCCTTACGTGATCTGGAGCAGACCAAACGGAATGTTCGCGAGGCAAAGACCCAGTATGCAGCGCTGGCACTGATTGTTAACCGCGTCAAACTGTACGTACAGTAGTGATCATCCAACTTCAACAAGCGAGATGGCTACATGTACACTTACTGACGCACCTACATGCATACAGGGAGATCGATGAATGCACCATGCAATTGCAGGAGTTGCGGGACCGCGTTACACCCGGCCAACAGAGCGAGGAGGACGAGGTGGAACGCCTGAATCTGCCGCTCCTACAGCTCCAGGACGCAAAGAAGAGATACCGCGCTGCGTTCGACCAGCTCCAAGAGAAGAAGGCGGAGGTGGCTTACCTGGCCAAGATCAAGACGCAGATGCTGCAGCAAGTGGCGCTTCAGTTTCAGGCGTGGAGAGATCGGCACGAATCGGCATTGGCAAGCGAGTGCCGCCCTAAATGATATTTGTACTGAAGGTGATGCGTTGCTGATGACAGCAAAACGAATGGAGCATGTTTGCAGTGGCCAGACTATTTGTAACTTTCATGGGGCAACATGGCGCTGGTATGCTTGCGGTCGCGCGCTTTACAGTGGCAGGATGCGTGGATAGTGCCGGGATTAACATTTAGGATGCCACAGAATTTATAGTAGCTTCGACCCAGACCAACCGTGCTGTCGAAAAGACTCCAAGTTGGAGTTCAACCCACTGCACTGCGCGTGCTGGGTGAAGCTAGGTGAAGCAGTGCATGCCCGTTTTCGACGAAGCACCAAAAGTGCGAGGTCGATTGCTAACGCGGTTCAAGGAGGTAAAACAGCACGCGAAAGAGGTGTAGAAACATGCTCTTACGACATAATCAACCAAACAAGTTTTCATGGCAGAGCTAAAGAGAAGTGCTTCGCCGTGAACTTCATGTAGGTTGCTGCATACTTTAATTGTTCAGTACATGTATCTTGAGACCGACCCATGTCAGTAGTCAAATGACAGGCTCAAGCGTGGCGCGGAAGCGTAGTTCGCTTCGTCCCAAACTGTGTACCTCTTGATACAAAAAAAATAAAAACAGCAGATTCATGTTCAGTGACGTCGGCGGTGTCGATGCAGTGCAGTCACTTGCTGCACTGAAGTGTAGCGCGTGCCGCAAAGACACACGCACATGCGACGCGCCAGCGCGATTTAACACCGCTCTAAACCTTTGAGATCCGACAGAACTGTTGCTTATGATGCGGCAATAGGGCTTTTCAAATCTAAATTCACTCGACTATCGTATATACCTGTAGGAGTAAGTAAAAGTATCACCGCCACGCTTAGTGAATCACCGCCGGCATGTTTTTGCCGCTGACCCAACAAAAGCAAGCGAGTGGTGCTCGTGAGCTGTTTTGCGGCGCATCAAAGGCACGCGCCTCAACCCCAAGAGCACCGACGAAATGGCGAGGCATTTTGCCTGGCGGTGGGTTTCGCTAGTTTAAACGCGTGGTTTAAGTTCAAGCAGAAAGCATCAGGGCCACAGCAGCCCAACGAGAGCGTTGTCAATGTAAAAAGCTGCGGGCCTGTACTGCACCGACACACATCTACAATACATGTATAATAGTGCAGTCACTGGCAGTGACTTGCATTGCGCTGTTTTAACAAATAGGTACTGTATAAAAATTAATGTTAAAGCGACCGGATATCAAAGAGTCCGACCACAAAGACCACGCAGGGCACGCGATGGGTCGAAAAGTGTACTTCAATTTGTCTAAAATCGCTGGTCGACTGCTTTTGGGGACTGTAGTTAAACCTGTACGACAGCGATCCTTTGCGAGGTTACTTGGACGATAGCAGCGGCAGGCAGCATCACGTTTCAGGCGGTAAGTATTATTGTCGGTTGAATCTTCATGTGCACTGAGCGTCAATCCACTGCCGCAGACGCTGCGCACCTTTGCAGCGTTTGCCATCAGCTTGTGCGGGAAAAGGACTTCACGGCAGACTCTCGGGGCCCGCCCGTTGAATTCGGCGGCGGTGGAGGGCGATTTGCTGCGGCGTTAAATGCGGTGTCTATAACTGCGCGCGAAGCAGCCCTTGAATCGCAAACTGAAGCAAAAAGAAACGACGCCCACAACTGCAACCTGGGGTTGTGCGCTTTTTGACTTGGCCCCACTATGGTTTAACGAGCAGTACAATCCAGCCGGAAGGCGCGTATCCGTGGCGCCGCGCGCGACAGCGCCGCCAACAACATGCGGGCGAAGCGGCTCAGGCGGCCGGTGCCTCAGCTCATTTCCAAATTAAACAGCTTACGCTCACGTCGGTGTGCTTCTCAACCAATTCAACCGCCATGGCCATGACCGTGCTGCCCAGCTTCCAAACCTTCTTGCAGAACTCAGCCACGCCACAGCCGCCGTCGCCGCTGCTGAGCGGCGAGTCGCGCCGGCAGAGCCCGAGCTACACTCCGTTCGGGTGGCATCAAGCTTCTGTCGGCATGCAGCTGCCCTACCACTACCAGAACAGCAACAGCTACAGCTACCAGGGAGGCTTTTCGCCCTCGTCGAGCCCCTGCAGCTCTGAGACCGAGGACGAGCACATGTCGCCCAGCCGCCGCACGGGCTTCAAACGCTCGCTGCCCAGCGTGGGCCTTAACGCCGCGCCGATGTCACCATCTACTTCTGGCAAGCGCGTTAAGAAGAAATACCTCAAGGAACGCGAACGCTGCGAGATTGTTCGTCGCGTGCGCGCCGGCGAAAAGCAAGCACACCTTGCCAAGGAGTTTGGCGTCTCGCGTGCCGCCGTCTGCTACCTGCTCAAGCATCAGATAGAGATCATGCGTCGCTCATCGCAGCGCCTCTGAGCGCTGACAGAGCAGCAAGCGCTTGCCGGGTCGCCAGTAGCGCGATAGCAGACAGATTATTATTATTTTATTGATAGCCATGGAGCATCAATACATTTTTGTGTATGAGCAACTTCTATCCTTCTTCGCCTTCTTTGATTTCTTAGGCTTCCAGGGGCGAGCTGCCATCATATCGATGATGCCCGCTGCGTGTGGCTTCGTTTAACGTACTGGGTGTGGCGGAAAGACACGGCGCCATCCTGGTGCCCGTGTCTTTGACACAGCAATTTGATACATGAACCATGTACATTTAGTCGACAGTGTGGCTATTGCCAACAGCATACATGTATTGGGTCACCCACACTGTGAATCATAGTCTGTGGATCGCATCTTGCCAATTTTCTAACGTCCACGCGCAGAACGGTGCTGCGGTTGGAATGGTGGACGTGCACATGCACCGTATACATGTGCCTGGTATGATAACGCTAAACACGCACTCTAAACACTCCAAAGCAGGCAGACTTGTGCGCTATCAGGCGGACCGCCTTAGGCGAAGCGGCGCTGTGTACAGCTTGCGGTAACGCCTCATTCCGCTTGGGATACGTACGATAAATCAGTACATGTAATTGTAAACGAACTTGCCTCGTCACAGGTCTTTGAAGTTCAACGCGGCAAAGAGCCCGCATCAGCGCATATCAATGCGGCACTGCACCAAATGCAAGTTGCATTATGCAGCACCTCCAACACTAAGGTGGATCACCAGAGCCCCACCGTGGCCTCCTGGGTATTTAAAAACGAATAAGAGAATTTTTTGCCGCTATATATGGGCCGTTCTTATGGCCTATAGGCCGTTCACCTAACAAATTTTGGTATTCCGAGGGTTAATCGGCTGTTCTGGCGTTGGTTGTCCAGGCTACATTGAACAGTCTTCGCGACTGGTTTGGTGGTTACCATATTGCAAGTTGATCTTTGTGTGGCATTGAGGGATCGTTTTTTCCGGCGGACGTACTCGGTCGTAAAAATGGTTAATGTACAACAGTGTTGTCGTGTAGGGTCTACACTGTAGACCAGTACGCCGCGGCGGTACCTAATAAGTAGATATGGAGATCACTAACACTGAACATATCGCGTTCCAGGCTCGAGCGACACAGCGTTTCCAAAAATGTCGTTGTCATTGGAAAACAACAATAAAAATAATTTTGCGTTTGGTGGTGTACAATTATTGGGGTTATTTTTAGCAATAAACAGTCACATAAAAATGAAAATTTAAAGACAAAATCAAACAAAAAAGGATAATTGAAAAAATACTGTAATAGATTTTCATTTCGAAATATTATCCAATTTTCGACTTTTGAGGTTATTGGTGGGGAGCATAATAAATAATTTCTGGTTCTGACTTGAAATAAATTTTGTTTTAAACATTTTTTTAAAATATACAATTATATTTTCGGAACCCTTGTCAGTGACAAACTCCTGAATCAGAAGAACTTCTTCTCAGCAATTCACCGTAATAAAAAACAGTAATCTATGACAAGTTTAAAACATTTAGTGAAACGGGACGATATCTCGCTGTTGGAACGCGCTGCTCTACGGCTTTGAATCAAAGCCGTAGAGCAGCTTAATGTTTATTTTTCGTGAATGACGCCGTGCAAAGGTGCAGATGCGGTCATTTTGAAAATTAGCTCCCGTATGCTACAACGTAGGAAAAGCGGAAGTGGCTAGCACGGCCACAAGTTTAGGAAGCCAAACGGACACTACGTACACTTCGGATTCGTGTTGTTGGGAAAACGAAAACGACTGGAGGAAGGTGTGAGCGTTATTAATAGCGCGCTGCATTGTCGACGCCGCTGTCCCTGCTCGCGAGGCCGCTGCTGAGCGTCGCGGCGCCTTAGCAAGCGCTACGTGCAATTCGAGCTACACGTCACACCCTCGGAGATCACAAGACTCTTGTGACAAGAGAGCGCCATCGGCTGTTTCCTGGGAGCTGTGAAGTGGGTGACCCCAGTGAGACTCACAGTGCACTTATCATGAGTGCGCTGTGGAGAGGCGGTGCGATGGAGCACGTGCAGATACATGTATCGCTGAAGTAGTTTGTAGTGAACCGTCAGAACGCGACGGCGCTGACACCGTGGCTGAGTTGCTGGCGAGCTTTGTGCTCAGTGACGCAGCAACTACAGCTTCAACATCGGCAGCCTGCGCGATAGTGTGTGGAGCACACGTCGGCAACATCACACATTATTTCAATAATTTCTAAAAATTCAAAGGGCAACCAACAGAAGAATACTAGTACATGTACATGTACGGTCAACCACATGTACAAGTACATGTGCTTCGAAGTCTTAGTAGTGCATGCACATGTTGTCACGCAGAAAACGTTGGCGCGTCGCAATCAGTGTCGACAACAACAAATGCTTGCAGTAAATTGAACATGTATCCATTCCCAGCCTAATCGGCGATTAAATCGCCCCTCTACGGAGTCTGACCGAGATCGGCACTCCAAATCCGAAGCACCTCAGGAATTGCAATGAAATGCCGCCCTTCCTACACTGTACTGTACCGGTATTGGTCATATTGACATGCATATGAGCCAGTGCCAGTTGTTCATCACCGGGATACACCTGCTGGTTTCGTTGAACGTACTTGGTGAGCGCCTATCGTGAGCGCAGGCTGAGCGCATCTGTACGCTAACGTAGCAGATTAATGGACAAAAGCGCTTTGGACCTCAGTTAGATATCCCTCACTTCCTAATTCGCAAGCTTCAGCCGAGGTCACCTTCTTACTCTTTTCACCTGGACATTAATCGGCGGATCATGATGCGTTCAAGAGCCACCGCTGGACTCGCTGCTGTTGCGATCTCATTGCTTGCAGGTCCTTCCATGGCTCAGCAAGCAGGGACCAATATCCCCGAGGTGCACCCTTCGCTTCCGTCGAAGGTCTGCACGAAGGTTACCGATGTACTCGCCCAGGTCGATCAAGTCGACACCAAGGTCGTCAACTGCGTGACCGAGAAATCTTCGGTCGTCATCGATGCCAATTGGCGCCAGATGAACCAGGTCGACACCACCAACAGCTGCAACGCCGATGGCGAGTGGAACAGTACGACGTGCTCAACCCCGAAAGAATGCGCTAAGATCTGCGGTCTCGAAGGCGCCGACTACGATGACAAGCACAGCATCACGACTTCCGGCAACGCATTAAAAATGAAGCTCGAGACGCCTGGCGGAGTGGGCACCCGCGTTTACATGCTGGACGCATCGGGGAAGATGTACAAGCAGTTCCAGCTGCTGAACCAGGAGTTCACATTCGACGTCGATATGTCTACGCTGCCCTGCGGTTCAAACGGCGCCCTCTACTTCTCCAAAATGGATGCTGACGGTGGCACTTCGCGCTTCCCTACGAATACTGCTGGTGCTGAATACGGAACGGGGTACTGCGACGCTCAGTGCCAGAAAGATGTCAAGTTTATCAATGGAGAGGCAAATTTGAACAAAACGTACGGCGCTTGCTGCACGGAGATGGATATTTGGGAGGCAAACAGTATGGCAACGGCCTATACAACGCACCCGTGCTCTACTGACGGTCAGGCGAGGTGCATCGCTGATGAAGACTGCGGCGCAACGGACGAGACCCGCTACACTGGTTGGTGCGACAAGCCTGGCTGCGACTTCAACCCCTTCCGAATGGGCAACAAGAAGTTCTACGGTCGTGGCAAGAAGTACGACATCGACACGACTCGCCCGTTCTCGGTGATCACGCAGTTCGTGACGGAGGACAACACTGAAACGGGTGAATTGGTGGAAATCCGCCGCTTATACAAGCAGGATAACCGTGTGGTTCGCAACCCCGCCAGTACGTGGCCTGCCCTGAACGGCACAGACTCCATCACTGATGCGATGTGCAATACCTCCAAGGCGTACTTCGACGAGCACCCGTACGTGATGGGCGGACTGGCACAGCTCGGCAAGCAAATGGTTGGGGGGATGACGCTGGCTATGAGCATTTGGGTGGACTACGGTTCGAACATGACGTGGCTGGACAGCACCCCAAGCGGTGATGACCCGGAAAAACCTGGTGCAATGCGTGGCGGCTGTCCGAGCGATGGTAGCGACCCGGAGAGTGTCTTTGCTAATAGTCCTGATGCGGCCGTGAAGTTCATGAACATCCGTTCCGGTGACTTTGGCTCGACGTACTAAGGATCCAGCCTGTTGTCGTGTCATCGGCAACTAATTGCGTTGTAGAAACAAGCGTAAATTGTAGAAGGACTTCAAAGTAGTCATGTCATTGTCTTTCCTCAAGTTTTTTTTTTATCTCTTGGAGCGTCATTTTTACTCCTCAAGCGATATGGTCACGGCCTGGCGCTGCATCGTAGTCAACAAAGGGGCCTTCTGCAACTGGTGCATCCGGCCGGTGGTTCACGATGGCGATCTTTAAATGATCCCAGTTCACAGTGCGTTTCATGGCAGGAATCTGGTAGAGTTCACGCAGATACTGACAAAATAAACCAAACGTCATTAGATACCGAAAGTTAGCACATATAATTCAACAAGCACTTACGCCGACGACATTCGGGAACCGAGTTAGGTTTTGCTTGTTTGTTTGCTTCTGGGAAACGTCGAAGCGAATCAGCGTGTTGAAGAGACGAATGTCGGCCTCGGTAACGCTGTTGCCAACAAGGTACCGCTGCTTAGCCAGGAGCTCCTCCAGCTTAGCAATTCCCACAAAACCCGTTTCCAGCTCTATACGAGCAGTCTCCGAGTCCTTCGAGAACAGCGACTTGATGAGACTCATGCTGATCTCCGCCAGCAGCCCATTTTCGACTGCATCAATCTCTTGGCGTAATTCCTCCGGGTACAGTTGAAAGTTCGACGGGACTAAGTCTCGGAAACCCGAGTCCAGCGTGCGGAGGATACTTGCCGATTCTTCCGACACGATCGTCTTCTTCTTCTTGTCCCACAACACTGGGACTGAAAACTTCCGTGGCGTCGGATCCACCTTCTCGTACAAATCGCGCACAAACTTAGCGTTGTTCACACTGTCAGGGATACAGTCAGCAGTGGAGTACTCCTTGCCGTTGAAGCCGGTGATTGTCGGCGTTTTCTCCGGGTCCACGAATACCCAACCCAAGTGCGCATCGTTGTCATTGCCAGGCCTCGTCTTTTGATACACTGGATGAGCCACGGAAATACCGATGACCTCCTCAAGACCTTTGAGGTTTCGAGCCGCCAATGCGCGGCAGGCAAACGGGCACGAGTAGGTCACGTAGAGATGGTAGCGACCCTTTTCGGCGGGGAACTCCGCGTCGGCGTTGGGTTCGATAGTTGAGTTGTACGGGGTAGGTTGGGTGGCCATCGTGGGGAAGACGAGTAAAACGAAAATGAAGAAGATGAACTCAAGAAAAAAGGAAAACTGTTGACGTATCCTTTTAAATCTTTAAAGAACGGCACTTAGCCAATCAGGGTCCGGTTTCAATTTTATTTGGTGACGTGGTCAATTTATGGTGGTTTCCACGCCCGAATCAGAACTGTAGTCTGATAATTTATCAGAGCCCGCCAGAATCAGGAACTGGGTTCATACTTTACCGTATTCAGAATCGAAATCCCGCTCGTTTATGTTTACTTAAACGAAGAACCAGCTTTGCTAACTGTCAAGCTTCGCTTTCTTTGCTTCTGATTGGCTTCTTTCTCTTTGGTTCATGGTGAAACTGAGAAACATACTACTCCGTCTCACATTTGATGCACCTTCAACGTGTTGTTCAGTCTCATAATTGATGCACCATATTAGACTTGATTTAGTTAAACTGAACCGCCGTTCCAACTCTGTACTAATGAGCCAAAACTGATGCTACCACAGGAGAAAGTTGCAGGCTAACAGGAAGTCGTCCCTCCCTGCAGAGCTTGTCCTTGCCGATGAGAAGAGGCTGGTATGCATTGCCGCCGGAGTCTTTGATGCAGGAGTCCATTGATCCCTACAGGCTCAAGAAGGTCTTGTTAATCGTCGAAGATGGAAGCTCCCAGTAAGCAGCAGTCACTGCAGCAATCAGCTCCTCGATGGTGCGAGAGATGTGGAGACGTTGCCGGGCCTCGATTGCCGTAAGCAGGGAGAGGTCTAAGCAGTTGAGGTCGGGGGAGTTTGGCGGCTGGCAACAGAGCTGAACATTTAGGCCTTGCTGGCGGGCGAATGACATGCTGCTAAATCCGGTTTTCTGGCGACTGGCTCTCGTTACGCTATGATGTGATTGGATATAATATGGACTTTTGGGATAGAGAGGAGCTGGGACGCAGCCGCACCCGTGTGACAGTTACTGGATA